>JAPVLO010001824.1:0-53355 GCA_027257055.1 Cephalopachus bancanus | reverse complement strand
GTGAGCATTCTGATGATTCCAGTCCCTAATCTTTAAGCTGCTCCACAAGATAATACCAAGTGGAACAAAAATGAGCTGACCCTGCTGAGCCCTGCCCAGGTCGTAAGAAAAATAAATGCTGATCTGTAAACCACAATATGTTGGAGAGCTGTTACACAGTCATAATAAGTGGAACAATAGTTGAGAAGTATTAAGTCATTTAATGTTTCTAAAAACTCTATGAGATAAGTGCTATTATGATTCCCATCTTACAGAGAAGAGAAACCAAGACACAGGAATTATGTGATTTGCTCATAATCAATAAAGTACAAAACAGTAATGCTAAAAAATGTAACTGTCATACCGCTGTACATTGAAAGGAGAAATCTGAATAAATTATTCATTTAAGAAATAACTGAAATACAAGGTCAGGCTCAGTGATTCACGTCTGGAATCTCACCACTATTGGAGGCCAGGGTGGTAGGATCACTTGAGGTCTCTAGGTGGTCAAGACCAGCCTGGGCAGCATAGTGAGAACCCATCTCCAAAGAAAGAAAAGAACTGAAACATATCCTATGATTATACAAAGTGACACACATACTCCTTCAATGTAACTAAGAAAAACTTACACTCAGTTTCACCTAGTGTGCAAAACTTTCATTTAATGTCTTTGGTTTTGTATATCCGTAGTGCATAACATTAAAAAAAATTTAACATTCACAAACAATGTAACTCATTTGGACAGACAGTTTAACTAATAACTATTTTTGGGGGGGGTTGGAGTCTCACTCTGTCACCCAGACTGGAGGGCAGTGGCCACTCCCGGCCACCACAGCCTCGACCTGCTAGGCTCTGGCGATCCTTCCGCCTCAGCCTTCCAAGTAGCTGAACTACAGGCGTGTGCTACCATGCCCGGCTAATTTTCCTGATTTATTGTAGAGATGAGGTCTCGCCAAGTGCCCAGGCAGGTCTTGAACCCGCGGGCTCAGGCATTCCACTCACCTTAGCCTCCCAAAGCGCGGGATTACAGGCTGAGCCACCGAGCCCGTCAACAGAAACTATTAACTTTGGGGCCTACAAGTCAATTCACCTCATAAAAATTAATTCAAAGTCAGTAATAGAAAGTAACACTGGGCCGGGCTCGGTGGCTCAGCCTGTAATCCCGCACTTTGGGAGGCCGAGGTGAGTGAATTGCCTGAGCCCGCGGGTTCAAGACCCGCCTGGGCAACTTGGCGAGACGTCATCTCTACAATAAATCAAAAATGAGCCAGGCGTGGTAGCACGTGCCTGCAGTTTCAGCTACTCGGAAGGCTGAGGCGGAAGGATCGCCAGAGCCCAGCAGGTCGAGGCTGCGGTGGCCGGGAGCAGCCACTGCACTCCAGTCTGTGTGAGAGTGAGACTCCAACTCAAAAAAAAAGAGAAAATAACACTGTCCTCAGAAAAAAATTGCTCCAAATTTAGAACTTAGACCACTGAAATATATTTGAGCCTAATAATGTAAACATAAAATCCAACTCCAAGGTCAGGGTGTGCCGGCTCATGCCTGTAATCCCCGCGCTTTGGGAGGCCAAAGTGAGTGGATTGCCTGAGCCCACGCGTTTGAGGCCAGCCTGGGCAACTTGGCAAGGCCTCATCTCTACAATAAATTAAAAAGTAGCCGGGTGTGGTCACATGCGCCTGTAGTTCCAGCTACTTGGAAGGCTGAGGTGGAAGGATCGCCGGAGCCCAGCAGGTCGAGGCTGTGGTGGCCGGAGGTGGCCACTGCACTCCGGTCTGGGTGACAGAGTGAGACTCCAACTCAAAAAAAAAAAAAAAGAAAGAAAGAAAGAAATTTAGACACATCAGGTTCTGCAAGGCCACCTGGTTTTGCTTTCCAAACTACGCTGGTGCGGAGACTTTTAAAAGCCTATAAACTCAGAAACAATTAGGAAAAAAGTAAAAACAAGTGCTTATTATTTTATTATTTTATTTTTTTATTTATTTATTTGAGTTGGAGTCTCACTCTGTCGCCCAGACTGGAGTGCAGTGGCCACTTCCAGCCACCGCAGCCTCGACCTGCTGAGCTCCAGAGATCCTTCCACCTCAGCCTTCCAAGTAGCCGGAATTACAAGCGCGGGCTACCACGCCCGGCTGATTTTTTGATTTATTGTAGAGATAAGGTCTTGCTGCCCAGTCGGGTCTCGAACCTGCGGGCTCAGGCAATCTACTCACCTCAGCCTCCCAAAGGCACAGGATTACAGGCTGAGCCACCGAGCCCAGCTTATTATTTTATTATATGCATCTTAGGTATGAGTTCCTAAGGCCCTTTTGATTTGCCTAAGGGAAATTCTGCTCCCATATGATCCAGTTAATTTGTATTGCAACCTCATTCATAAACCCTTATTTAGAGTAAACTCCCAAACCTAGCCAGTGTCTTACACATGTTTGGTTTTTAGTGATAAATTAAATCGGATTTTTTGGTTTTGGTTTTTTCTTTGAGTCAGAGTATCACTCTGTTGCCCAGGCTGGAGTGCAGAGGTACACTCATGGCCACTGCAGTCTCAATCTGCTGGGCTCAGGTGATCCTTCTGCTTCAGCCTTTGAAGTAGTTGGAACTATAGGCGCACACTACCATGCCAGGCTTATTTTTTTTTATTTATTGTAGAGACGAGGTCTTACCAAGTTGTCCAGGATGGTCTTTGAACCCCTGACCTCAGGCAATGCTCTCACCTCCGCCTCCCAAAGTGCAGGGATTGCAGACTTGAGTCACTGCGCCCAGTGGACTTTTAAGGCAAGTAAAATATATGGTTTTCTCACATCGAGATCATCATAAAAAAACTGACTGGAGGCACATTAAAAATCATTAGCCAAAACCAAGATATTATTACCATTATTACAAGCTACTATCATTGTAATTTAAAACTCTAAAGTGAATTTTTATAATCAAGAAAAAAAGCTACTCTCTATCCCATAATTATTTCTATGGATAACACAAAAGATGTTTTTCCAAAGACACAGCATTTACTAAATTAGCCAAAAGGGACTCTACGCAATAATGATGAAATATAGTCAATGGAAAACAAGTAGGCTACATTACTTGATCACCGCTATGCACTGTGCATGTTACTTTAAATTTGCCTCTCATACCAAATCTATCGCTCTTTAAGATTACTCCATCCACATTTTATTCAGCTTCAGAGATCTACAAGCAGTTAGTATTTTCAAAAAGACCTAATGCTAGAAACATTCCACTTCAATACAATTACACTATAAGAAGTTATATTTTATCCCATTAAAAATATTTCCAGCTGGTCTCAGTGGCTCAGCCTGTAATCCCGTGCCTTTGGGAGGCCGAGGTGAGTGGATTGCCTGAGACCCACGGGTTCAAGACCCGCCTGGGCAACTTCACGAGACCTCATCTCTACAATAAATCAAAAAATTAACTGGGCGTGGTAGCGCACGCCTGTAGTTCCAGCTACTTGGAAGGCTAAGCGGAAGGATCACCGGAGCCCAGCAGGTCAAGGCTGCGGTGGCCAGGAGCGGCCACTGCACTCCAGTCTGGGCAACAGAGTGAGACTCCAACTCAAAATATATATATTTCCAGAAGCCAGGCGTTGGTGACTCACACTTATAATCCCAGCACTTTGAGAGGCTGTGGGGAGAGGATTGCCTGAGCCATGGGTTCAATATCAACCTGGGCCACTTGGTGATACTTCGTCTCTACAATAAATCAAAAAATTAGCCAGGCGTGGTGGCACGTGCATGTAGTTCCAGCTACCTGAAAAGCTGAGGCAAAAGGATCGCCTGAGCCTAGTAGGTTGAGGCCTTCGTGCCCCTGAGCATGCCACTGTACTCCAGCCTAAGCGACAGAGTAAAACTCCAACTCATAAATAAAAAAATAAATATCCAGAAAAATGTGTCTAAACAAAGATGGTATGTATTAATAACATCTGCTAGGAAGACACCACCCATTTTATACAGAAGCAGCTATATTTATTTGAAAGCTTCATAAAATCAGTATTAAATCATAAAAAAAATCTTATCAAGATGTTTTCTGTATACATGTTTCTGACAAGAATGACTACAGTCATTGATTTCAATACCTCAAGGCATGTCCAAGTAACAATTTCCAAGGTTAATTCAAACTAAAAAAAAAAATGGCGGCCAGACTCGGTGGCTCAGCCTGTAATCCCGCGCCTTTGGGAGGCTGAGGTGAGTGGATTGCCTGAGCCTGCGGGTTTGAGACCCGCCTGGGCAGCAAGACCTCATCTCAACAATAAATCAAAAAAATCAGCCAGGCGTGGTAGCGCATGCCTGTAATTCCGGCTACTCGGAAGGCTGAGGTGGAAGGATCGCCGGAGCCCAGCAGGTCGAGGCTGCGGTGGCCGGGAGCGGCCACTGCACTCCAGTCTGGGCGACAGAGTGAGACTCCAACTCAAAAAAAAAAAAAAAGGGCAATTTAAATTATCTATTCTACTTTAAAAAGTATTTATAAAAAGTGACAAAAACTTTTATAAATTAGACTGAACTAGTAAACGTTTTTGCTGGAAAGTACTAACACTTCTAAAATCTTAGTGTCTTCTCTAACTGATGACATTTCATCTTCTTGGAAACAAATATAAATAAAAACTAGAAAGCAAGTCGGGGACTTGAAAACAAGGACTTGAAAGCATCAAATTAAGCAGGGCTCGGTGGCTCAGCCTGTAATCCCACGCCTTTGGGAGGCTGAGGTGAGTGGATTGCCTGAGCCCGTGGGTTCGAGACCTGCCTGGGCAGCGAAACCTCATCTCTACAGTAAATAAAAAAAAAAATCAGCCGGGCGTGGTAGCACATGCCTGTAATTCTGGCTACTTGGAAGGCTGAGGTGGAAGGATCGCCGGAGCCCAGCAGGTCGAGGCTGCGGTGGCCGGGAGCGGCCACTGCACTCCAGTCCGGGCGACAGAGTGAAACTCCAACTCAAAAAAAAAAAAAAAAAAAGCATCAAATTAAAGAGTAAATTGCCAGCTGGGCGGGTGGCTCAAGCCTATATAATCCCAGCAATTTGGGAGGCCAAGGTGAGAAGACTGCCTGAGCCCATGGGTTCAAGACCTGCCTGGGCAACTGAGACTTCACCTCTACAGTAAATCAAAAATTAGCTGGGCGTGATAGCACACACCTCTAGTTCCAGCTACTTGGAAGGCTGAGACGGAAGGATCCCCTGAGCCCAGCAAGCTGACGCTGGGGTGGCCGTGAGTATGCCACTGCACTCCAGCCCGGGCAATGAAGTGAGACTCCCACTCAAAAAAAAAGACTGAACAGTTCTACAGGCAGGGCACAATAGCTCACACCTGTAATCCTAACACTGGAAAGCTAAGGCAGGAGAATCGCTCAAGCCCAGAAGGTTTTTTTTTGTTTGTCTTTTTGGTTTTTTTGGTTAGTTGGAGTCTCATTCTGTCACCCAGGCTGGAGGGCAGTGGCACGCTCCTGGCCACTGCAGCCTTGACATGCTGGGTTCAGGCAATCCTTCCACCTCAGCCTTCCAAGTAGCTGGAACTACAAGCACACACCATCATGCCCGTCAAATTTTTTTATTTATTGTAGAGATGAGGTCTCACCAATTTTCCCAGGCTGGTCTTGAACCCATGGGCTTAAGGTCCAGGAGTTTCAAGACCAGCCTAGACAACACAGCAAAAACTAGTCTCTACAAAAAAAAGTCAGAAAAGGAGCCAGGCTTGGTGGTGTGTGCCTGTAGTCCAACTACTCAGAAGGCTGAGGCAGAAGGACCGCTTGAGCCCAGGAGTTTGTGGCTGAGGTGGCCATGAGCAGCTCACCACTGCACTCCAGCCTGGACTACAATGAGACAAATTAGGATCACCTAAGCTCAGAAGATGGAGGCTACGGCGAGCTGTGGTCATGCCACTACACTATTAGACTACAGCCTAGACAGGAGACTATGACTCAAAAAAAAAGAGGACAAAAAAGTTAAACTCAAGTTGAAGACAGGAAAGCATTCATTGTGGCATTCTGATGGACTTAAAGGGTTTGTCTCAGTCAACAAAAATGTGAAGCAGCTATCACGTATGAGAACATGAATAAAAACAGGAAAAGCTTCTCTGCCTAGTGAAGATATCTGATGAAAAAAACGTGAGCAGGTGTATTTAGGTCATAAAAAGGCACTGTGACTTCCTCCTTGTTCTCCCTCAGATCATTTGCTCTGTGGGAAATGAACTACTATGTCCTAAGGACACACAAACAGCCTAACGGAAGTAACAGAAGTGAAGACTTGGTGAGCTAAGGCTTGCTGCCCAAGAACTATATAAGTGAGCCATCTTGGAATTGCATTTCCAATTCAATCAAGCCTTCAGAAGACTACACTACTAAACTACATCTTTACCGCAACCCCAAGAGACCCTGAGCCTTTAAGTCACTACATTTGGGGAAAATCTGTTACCCAGCAACATATAATTAATACAACAAACAAGATATGAAATCTCTAACTCTGTTTACATTAGAGTCAACAGAACTTTCTGCTTGGAACTATGGCAAACCATACACCTTGTAATTAAAAACCTAAGAGCACTATGCAAGATGGATGAAGTGGGAGGTATTCTGTCTTCCTATCTCCCACAAGACTCAGTAAAAAGTCCTGCACAAGGCCGGGCATGGTGGCTCACACCTATAATCCAAGTATTTTGGGAGGCCGAGGTGAGAGGATTGCCTGAGCCCACGGGTTCGAGACCAGCCTGAGCAACTTGGTAAGCCCTCATTCTACAATAAATCAAAAAATAAGCCTGGCACGGTGACACATGCCTGTAGTTCCAGCTACTAGGATGGTTGAGGCAGAAGGATCGCCTGAGCCCAGCAGATCGAGGCCATGGTGGCTGTGAGCATGACACTGCACTCTAGCTTGGGTGACAGAGTGAGACTACGACTCAAAAAAGAAAAAAAAGGCCCCGCACATAGTAAATATCTGTGCTTGATAGTAACTTAGCCTACATACAGGGTTCCCTAGCTGACCCCATGTCAAGAAATCTTAACATTTCTTAAAAGTAAAGTGACTCCTAGCTGGGTGCAGTGGGTCACGCCTGTAATCCCAGCATTTTGGGAGGTGGAGGCGAGAGGACTGCCTGAGCTCAGGGGTTTAAGAACAGCCTAGGCAACTTGGGGAGACCTCGTCTCTATAATAAATCAAAAAATTAGCCAGGTGTGGTGGCACACACTCACACTTCCAGCTACTTGGAAGGCTGAGGCGGAAGGATTATCTGGACCCAGCAGTTGAGGCAGCAGTGGTGGCTATGAGCATGCCACTGCACTCCAGCCTGGATGACAGATTAAGACTACAACTCAAAAAAAAACGCTCCTTTGGAATCGCTCCATATAAATTCAATATTGAGCTGGGCTCAGTGGCTCAGCCTGTAATCTCGTGCCTTGGGAGGCTGAGGTGAGCGGATTGCCTGAGCCCGCGGGTTCGAGACCCGCCTGGGCAACTTGGTGAGGCCTCATCTCTACAATAAATCAAAAATAAGCCGGGCATGGTAGCGCATGCCTGTAATTCTGGCTACTCGGAAGGCTGAGGCGAAAGGATCGCCAGAGCCCAGCAGGTCGGGGCTCACTCAGCAGGTTGGGGCTGTGATGGCCGGGAGCAGCCACTGCACTCCAGTCTGGGCGACAGAGTGAGACTCCAACTCAAAAAAACAAAGTTAGGCCAAGCAAGGTGGCTCAAGCATGTAATCCCAGCACTTTGGGAGGCGGGGGTGGGAAGACTGCCTGAGCTCAAGAGTTCAAGACCAGCCTGTGCAACTTGGTAAGACCTCATCTCTACAATAAATCAAAAAATACAAGCCAGGCATGGTAATGCACGCCTGTGGTTCCAGCTACATGGAAGGCTGAGGCAGAAAGATAGTGTGAGCCCAGTAGGTCAAGGCTGCGGTGGCCGTCAGTGTGCCACTGCACTCCAGCCTAGACAACAGAGTGAGACTCCGTCTCAAGCAAAAAAAACACAATTTAAAAGTTTAGTCTCTACTGGAAGAAGATCCTCCCATCATACTACTGGACAATTAAGCAATATAAATAAGTCAGTATTCCCAATGTCAAAGCAATCTTAGTCACTCCTCCAAGTTTGCAACACATAGGGCTGGGAGTCCAAATTTTGACCCACAAAATGTTAAGGGCCTGTGGCCTTCACTGACCATTAACTTTCATACTACAGACTGCACATTCCTATCACAAAAATCCAAAGCCTGTTGTTTAAGAGCTGATACAGGTATTCTGGTGATGACTACTGTACTACTTAGTTACTCAAAGCAAATTTTTTTTCACTACACTAATGGTATGTCCTATGTTTTACTGTTAAGTACTTATGTGTGAGTAAGTATAAGAAAATGACTGCTAAACTGGGGGCAGTGGCTCAATCTTGTAATCCCAGCACTTTGTGAGGCTGAAGCGAGAGGACTGCCTGAGCCCAGGGGTTCAAGACCAGCCCGGGCAACTTGATGAGACCTTGTCTCTACAATAAATTTAAAAAATTAGCTAGGCATGATAGCACGCACCTGTAGATCCAGCTACTTGGAAGGCTGAGGCGAAAGAATTGCCTAAGCCCAGCAAGTTGAGGCTGTGGTGGCTGTGAGCATGCCATAGCACTCCAGCCTGGGCAACAGAGGTGAGACTCCAACTCAAAAAAAAAAGAAAGAAAATGACTGCTTATCTCCTTATGTATATATGCAAGTATTCCAAAACCCAAAGTACTCCTGGTCCCAAGCGTTTCAAGTAAGTAATACTCAACTTGGATATGACCTGCCCATTACCCCCATCCTTACACAACAACTTTTCACTTGATACCTGATCTATCCACAAATGCTGAAAGTGACCTTAAATTTACTAAGGCATGGTTTATATTCTACTTGTAGGAAAAAATATATATATATATATATTCACAAAATATATACTATATACACATATCCATAAGAGGATATATATCACAAAATCGAGGCTGCTATTACCAGCTCACTTATATAGATAAGGTAAGAGTACTTTCAATGTATTATCTATTCAATTACCTTGTTCTAATTTGTAAACTAAAATGTTATAGACATTTTAAAATCTAAAATTTCATTTAAAAGCTAATTTACTACTTGAAAGTGAGGTTATATCTTCTATTTCTTGGCATTAACTTTTTAGCATGTTCAGAAGTTTAACATTTAATTACTCTTTGGCTGACTCATTCATACACATTTTTTAACTCTTTATATGAGCCAGGCTCGGTGGCTCAGCCTGTAATCCCATGCTTTGGGAGCCCATGAGTTCGAAACCCACCTGGGCAACTTGGCAAGACCTCATTTCTACAATAAATCAAAAATTAGCCAGGTATGGTGGCGCGCACCTGTAGTTCCAGCTACTTGGAAGGCTGAGGCAGAAGGATCGCCGGAGCCCAGCAGGTAGAGGCTGCGGTGGCCAGGAGCAGCCACTGCACTCCAGTCTGGGTGACAGAGTGAGACTCCAACTCAAACTCTTTCTTTATATGACACTGTGCTAAAATTAATATAAAAATTTTTTAAACTCTTAAATTGATTTAGCCTCTGAAACTAACCTAAACGGGAGTAACTTTTATTTTAAAAGTACTTAAAAGCCAGGCACGGTGGCTCAAGCCTGTAATCCCAGCACTTTGGGAGGCCGAGGTCAGAGGACTGCCTGAGCTCAGGGGTTCGAGATCAGCCTGGGCAACTTGGTGAAACCTCATCTCTACAATTAAAAAAAAAATATTAGCCGGGCATGGCAGCATAGGCCTGCAGTTCCAGCTACTTGGAAGGCTGAGGCGGAAGGATTGTCTGAGCCCAGCAAGTCTAGGCTGCGGTGGCCTTGAGCGTGTGTCACTGCACTCCAGCCTGGGCAACAGAGTGAGACATTGACTCAAAAAAAAAAAAAAAAACCACAGAAGTACTCAAGCTTCACCAAAGACAAAAAAATACTTACGCTTAAGCTCAAAGTAAAAGCTAGTTTTTAGTGGTTTCACACAGCACCTCCCCCAAAGAAAAGATTTACTATCTATAAAACCAGTAAAAATAAAATTACAGATCAACATCAAGTTATTCTAAATTTACCAAAATAATCACATTTATAAACTTACACTGGTTTTGAACAACTTTCTCCTGGGAGGGAATCAACTTTTTTTCTACCAATTAGCCACTTTTCATCACACAACCTTTCAGTACAAGTTTGTAAATGACACCGTAGGTCATAGCCTCTAATATCTACATCTTAATATTTAATTCTTTTTTTGAAAGTAGCACTTTAAAAGATTTAAAAGATTTCAACAAATTCTTAAGCATACTGAGAAACTCAAGTACAATATATTTCAAAATGCCAGAAAAACTGAATGAACATTCTAACTGAAACAAAATTTTAGTAGTAGAAGCCTTGTAATAGGAATGCCTAAAAAAAATTTTTTTTTTTTTTTTAGTTGGAATCTCATTCGGTCACCCAGACTGGAGTGCAGTGGCCGCTCCCGGCCACCGCTCCCGGCCACTGCAGCCTCAACCTGCTGGGCTCCGGCAATCCTTCCGCCTCAGCCTTCTGAGTAGCCGGAATTACAGGCATGAGCTACCATGCCCGGCTGATTTTTAGATTTATTGTAGAGATGAGGTCTCGCTGCCCAAGCGGGTCTTGAACCCGCGGGCTCAGGCAATCCACTCACCTCAGCCTCCCAAAGGCGCGGGATTACAGGCTGAGCCATCGAACCCGGCTAAAAATTTTTAAAAGCATATTAAACCTACAATATCCTTCCATCAGTTACAAATAAAGACTTCTATCATAAGATCTACCTATAAAATCCAGACTGGTGTAATCTGCAGGACATTTTATCAGAATTATGAATCCTTCCAAAATTCAGAGTAACTAGCAAAAAAAAAGGCATTTCAGAATTAAGACAATCAAGACCACAAACCAATTTCACTAATAAAACTTTTCTATACCAGTGACAAATTGCCCTAAAATGGTAAAATTAAAACAGTGATCTTAAAGTTTCTTAACCATTAAGAAACACGTATGATCGGTAACCAAGTTTTAACCTTATTTGGATTTGTGACATCTGCATTTCACTCCTTACTCTGAAAAATGACGTAAAAACTAAACATCCAAGTGAATATCTAATAAATTTCAAATAAAGCCAAAACTCCCATTTTCTGAAATACTATTTAATCAATAATTCACTGAATCCTGAAGTGATATAGCACAGATATTAACTAAAAACACAACTCTAGCCGGGCTCAGTGGCTCGGCCTGTAATCCAACGCTTTGAGAGGCTGAGGTGAGTGGATTGCCTGAGCCCGCGAGTTCGAGACCCACCTGGGAAACTTGGTGAGACCTCATCTCTACAAAAAATTAGCCAGGCGTGCTAGCACACGCCTGTAATTTCAGCTACTTGGAAGGCTGAGGCGGAAGGATCACCGGAGCCCAGCAGGTCGAGGCTGTGGTGGCCGGGAACGGCCACTGCACTCCAGTCTGGGCGACAGAGTGAGACTCCAACTCAAAAAATAAAAATAAAAAAAATAAAAAACAAAACTTTGTATTTTGTATTTAAATACAAGTTAAATACCACTTGTATTTAAGGTGAATTGTTCTAACTTTTGTCAAGTGGAAATCGCAGGGGACTTGAGAAGCTTTGTTCAGACCCAGCTTCAACATTTCCACATCATATTTATTGTCTTGAGTAAGACACTCAACTTGCTTCTTCATCTGTTAAAAGAAGTCAAAATAACATCTTGCACCACAGTTATGAGGATGAAATGGAGACACTTAAAATTGTGCAATATTAGGTAAATGTGTATATTCCAGGTAGATGAAAAACTGGTAGGTGCTGATTGTATAAACTAACGTCAACTTTAAAATACATTGTGGTATCAGTGGAGGAGGACATAGAGAAACGATAAATAGCAAGCTCTTCATTGTGCAGTTCACATCAATTTTTAATTTTCTGAGGACACTGTCCTTCTTGCCCATGTCTACACAGTTCAGCACAATTTTTCTAAGATTCGTACATTCGATTTTACCTCATCCAAGAATTTTTTTATATTTTCCTAACTATATATTAAAGTAAATGTCAAACAATCTAATGCCAGATTTTCAAAATATTCAGGACTTCGCATTCCTCACAGCCTTAAATATAAACTAAATTGTTCACTTTTGATCACTTAACAATTGGGATTTCTAGAACTTTAAAATACTTAAAACTTTTTAAATCGAAATCACTACTGACTTAAAAATTCTATTACTATACTTTTCTGGGAAACATGTTAAAAAAAATCTGTTTGCCATAAAACATAAGCAGATGGTCAAAATAAACCCTAATATACTTTAGAAGCCGTATAATATGCATGATGTAATTCTTTAACTTCATTTAAAAAAACCAGTTAAATGTAGTCCAAAGAGATAAAAAAATTATACAACTGCATACCTCATCAACAAGACTACCTGCATAATGAACATTTGTATACCTAACCCTGAATTGTACCCCACAATTCAAATAAAATAAAAGAAAAAGAAAAAGAAATGCTAAAAGGAAATTTACAATTAATTCACATCGTATTACGATAAATTTCTTAAATGTTCTGAAATAAAGGGGGCGCATGTCAGTCTCCGTGTTATTTCTAACAATTTTTAGTTAGAAAAATAATACTAGTTTCTTCTGACATCTCTCCAAGACATGACTTAAAATACTATCTAAAATCACGACTCTCACGTTGAAGCATTTCTATATAAAGATGTTAAGTCGCAAACTAATACGTTGTGCCTTCAAGACTGTATTTTGTTACGATTCCAACTCTGATTCTGCAAAGTTATTAAAGGGCACCAACTCACTATTCTTCTCCATAATGATTTCTACGCGTTTTAAACTTTCTCCCAGAAATGATCACGAAACAAACTGGAAAGATTATTAGAATCACGCCGGAAACGACGTTACTGACTACACATGAGGGATTTGGAAACCAAAGATTTAAATATAAAAGAATGATCTTTTTCTTTCTTTTTTTGTTTTGTTTTTTTGTGTTTTTTTTTTTTTTGCTCTAAGTAGAGAAAAGTGATAGTTGGGGTCTCCTGCCTGGACAAGGAAGTTCTGCTAAATCCAGGCAAGACCAGCCATATTGGAAAACACTTGTCAATTACAGTTCTGACAAGTGTTCCCGAACACGGTCGGACGAAGCTAACCTTGTGTACCGCGGCGCGTACATCAAGGCCCTCTTCTGCTCCGCCGGAGGATCTGGGCCTGCTTGGGGACGGTTTCGGAGTTAGAGCTGTCCCGAGGTCCGAGAGGAGCGCGGAGCCGAGGGGAAAGAGGGCGGGGAAAGGAGAGTTGGGGGGGATGGTTGGAGAGTTGGAAGCCGCTATCCGCGGCGAGAGGGGCGCGGCGGCGGCGAGAGGTCTCCGAGTTGAGAGCCTGGGGGAGGGGCCGAGGACGCGGGGCGCGGCCGCAGAAAGTCCCTCGGTCCCCTCGGAGGGGCCCGGGAGTTCGGGGGGGGGGCGGGGGGAACGCCTCGGGGCACTGACCTGTCCTCCGAGTCCATGCGGCTCAGGGGCTCCCCATCCGACGACATCTCCAAGCTGCCTCGCCGGCCCCCGGAGGTCGCGCTGCTTCCGCCTCCCCCGGTCCCGTAGCCCTCGTCGCCGCCGCTGGAGACGACGCTGCTGCTGCTGCTGCCGCCCCCGCCGCCGCCCTGGCTGCCCCGCGGTCCCTTGGGCTCCTCCAGGCCCTCCTTGCCGTCCCCATCCCCGCTGCTGCTGCTGGCGGCGCCGGGGCTCAGCGAGCGGGTCTCGTCGCTGCTGCTCCCGCCGCTGCTGCCCACCAGGCTCTCCGCGCTGCTCTCCTCCTCAGCCCCGCCGCTGCTGCTGCTTTCATCCTCCTCCTCCTCCTCCTCGTCGTCCTCCTCGTCCTCGTCCTCCCCGGCCTGGCTGGCGCTCTCGGGGCTCGGCTCCGACATCGTCTCCGCCTCGCCGCCCCCCACTCCGCCGCCGCCGCCCCCACCGCCGCCGCCGCCGCCCCCGCCGTTCAGCAGCAGCGCCGCCACCGCCTCGGCCTCCGCCTCCTCCTCCTCCTCCTCGTCCTCCTCCTCCTCCTCGGGGGGCTCAGCCCGGCCCCGCGCCGCCGAGCCGGGGCCGCCGGGGGGCAGAGGGCTCAGGCGGGAGAGCTCCTCCAGGTCGGCCATGTCGGTGATAGCGGCGGCCATGGCGGCGCCTGCTCCTCCTCCTCCTCCTCCTCCTCCTCCTCCCTGCCGCCGCCGCCGCCTCCCTCTCGCGCGCGCTCGCTCGCTCGCGCTCTCTCTCGACTCTCGCTCCCTCACCCCCTCCCAAACGCCCAAAACTCCGCCGACGCCGCTGCAGAGCAGGAGGAGGGCCCGCGGGCTGCGTCAGCCTGACACGCGCTACGGAGCCCGCGCGGGGACAGGCGCGCAACTTCGCGCACTCACGCGGAGACGGCTGCGCGCCTGCGCGGCGGCACGAGGCGGCCCCTCCCCCGGGCTGCGGGTTCCGCGCCCGCGCCCGCGCCCCCGCCCGGCCTTCGCCCCGCCCTCGCCCCCGCCCTGCCCGGCCGAGCGCCTGGAGTTTCCTACCGGCCTTCCCACGCCCTCTCGGCCTCGCAGCGGCCGCGGGACACGCGGAACCAAGACCCGAACGCTCTGCGAGTTCTCACGATGAACTCATTCATTCCGGGGCTGTTTGGGGAGCGTCCCCTGTGTTCAGGAGCCAGGAGTAGAACCAGCCCCCGATCTGCTGAGAACTTACAATCTACAAAGAGAGCCTGCTAAAATAAGCAAAAATAAAGGATATGATGCAAAGTACTAAATCCCTATGTGCAACATGGGACGATGTTGCGATCATAAATTCAGAGCAAACATCTCTTTGGCCCAAGGTCCTCAAACTTTTTAGCTCATGAGCCCGCTAAAACAATTTTATAAAAACTGTGCATTCTTAATACAGTTTAAAAGTGACAGATTTGTTCGTGACCCGCCTGGGCAACTTGGTGAGATCTCATCTCTACAATAAATCAAAAAAATGAGCCGGGCGTGGTAGCTCGCGCCTGTAGTTCCAGCTACTCAGAAGGCTGAGGCGGAAGGATCGCCGGAGCCCAGCAGGTCGAGGCTGCGGTGGCCGGTGGCCGGTGACCGGGAGCGGTCACTGCACTCCGGTCTGGGCGACAGAGTGAGACTCCAACTCAAAAAAAAAAAAAAAGTGACAGTTTTTTTTTCCAGCTTGTAAGTATTTCATCTGTGGAACTTTTAAAAATACTGCATAGCTGATGGACTCTAAATACTAAAGGGATTTAATACACACCAACGTCCATTTTTTAAAAAATACAATCTCTTACACTTGGACAATTTCCAAACTCTTTTTAAATCTTCTGGAACTCATACTGACGTTCCAAATGTCTAGAATCTTATCCTAATAATGTTTTATATTTAAACAGTTTTACTGATCATCTTATCACATTTCTCTGTAATAAAAATGTGTGTATAAGTTGAAATGTATAGGTTGTTTTTTACATTTTCTGTGATCACAAAACTCTTAAAAGTTTTTTCAGCTGATCAGAACATATTGCAGATATTTATAAGTAACATTAAACACAAAAGCAAAATGTTATTAGCAATACATCTTATAGAAATGGAATTAGATGGATTTTTTTAGTGTACATTATGACCTTCAATGGACTCAGGAGGGAGAAAGAGTTCAGCATTAATTCTATTCCAAGTTTTCAATTCCGTGGATATAAGCATTGAGAAAACTTGTTCACATAAAAAAGCAGATGACAATAAATGGAGTTTTGTTACAGTATTGCCACTCAATTCTTTGAACTCCTTTCAAATTATATGCCCAAAAAAAATCACATAAAGATCTAACAAAGAAAAAATACTTTTAATGAACTATTAGCTGACAACTCTGATTAGATTTTCTTTCAACTTTGAAAGTAACTGAAAACCACCTGACTTGTGAAAGGATGTGTTACCCATTCTCATTCACAGCCAATTGTCCCTTTCTTTGAGAGAAAAAATCCTGGAGGCTTTTGCATAAGCCAGTATTGCACCTTAGTAAAGATTTAGGATGAGGAAGAGTTATGCCTTTCTTTTGTAAAGTAGGGAAGAGGTCATTGGGATAAAGCAGGCTGGAAAGGAGCCCGCATTGCAATTTGACCCAAGAGCACATTTTCCGGCAGGTCAATTTTAAGAATGCCTTTACTTAGGGGAAATGAGAAGCACTGATTGCCTTAAAAGGAAGTCTCTGAATCTCCATGCTAAATACATATCGTGGAAAGTTTTCATATACCATGAGTACCCAGTATGATGTTCTCTGCCTTAGACCTTTAGACAGCTGTTATATGGAATGTTGCCTCAAAGGGGGGAAAAAATCTAGGACATTACCTTCACATACATACAAGGCAAGGTATTAACTGCAAACTATTCTTTTATTTTATATCTTCAGTTGCAGTCTCATTCTGTCACTCAGGCTTGTCCGATCACACTTCTACATGACTGTCCATTCTTCATCAAATCTAAGCATAAAAATGGACGGTTTTCCCTGGGTCTCTAAGCCTTCATTTCTCCAGTGTCACATAAGACTTTGATTAAATTGTTATGCTTCTCTCTTGTTGACCTGTCTTTTATCATAGGAGTGCTGACTTTGGCCTTCATCATGAATGGGTGAGGAAAGGTATCACCCTTTCTACCCCTACACACTTAATACACACTTTTCAGTTAAACTCTCTGATAGCACTTAATTTATAATACAAGTTGTTAATACAATCCATATCTATCTTTTTAAAAATGGCTTTGAATTTTAAAATGTTTGCAGGTGACCAGGTGTGGTGGTTCACACCTATAATCCCAGCACTTTGGGAGGCGAGGTGAGAGGATTGCCTGAGCCCACCAGTTCGAGACCAACCTAGGCAACTTGGTGAGACCTCATCTCCACAATAAATCAAAAAATTAGCCAGGCATGGTGGCGCATGCCTGTACTTACAGCTACTTGGAAGGCTGAGGCGGAAGGATCGCCTAAGCCGTGCAGGTCGAGGCTGCAGTGGCCACCGTGAGCGTGCAAAGCCGTGCAGGTCGAGGCTGCAGTGGCCACCGTGAGCGTGCCATTGCACTCCAGCCTGGGCGACAGAGTGAGACTCTCTGACTCAAATATATATATTTATATACATAGCAGCAGGGCGTGGTAACTCAAGCCTGTAATCCCAGAACTTTGGTAGCCTGAAGTGAGGGGATTGCCTGAGTTCAGGGGTTCGAGACCAGCCTGAGCAACATGGAGAGACCTCTTCTCTGCAATAAATCAAAAAGTTACCCAGGTGTGGTGGTCACGCATCTGTAGTTCCAACTACTTGGAAAGCGGAGGCAGAAAGACCACCTGAGCTCAGCAGGTTGAAGGTGCAGTGGCCATTAAGCATGCCACTGCACTCCAGCCTGGACAACTGAGTGAGACTGACTCAAAAAAAAAAAAAAAAAGGCCCGGGCTCGGTGACTCAGCCTGTAATCCCAGCACTCTGGGAGGCCGAGGCCACTGGATTGCCTGAGCCCACAGGTTCGAGACCCACCCAGACAACTTGGTGAGACCTAATCTCTACAATAAATCAAAAATTAGTCAGGCGTGGTAGCACGTGCCTGTAATTCCAACTACTTGGAAGGCTGAGGCGGAAGGATCGCCGGAGCCCAGCAGGTCACTACTGGGGTGGCCGTGAGCATGCCACTGCACTCCAGCCTGGGCCAAGGAGTGAGACTCCAACTCAAAAAAAAAAAAAAAAAAAGAATAAGCCGGACTCAGTGGCTCAGCCTGTAATCCCACGCCTTTGGGAGGCTGAGGTGAGTGGATTGCCTGAGCCCGCGGGTTCAAGACCCGCCTGGGCAACTTGGCGAGACCTCATCTCTACAATAAATCAAAAACTAGCTGGGCGTGGTAGCACACGCCTGTAGTTCCAGCTACTCGGAAGGCTGAGGCGGAAGGATCACCGGAGCCCAGCAGGTCGAGGCTGCGGTGGCCGGAAGCGGCTACTGCACTCCAGTCTGGGCGACAGAGTGAGACTCCAACTCAAAAAAAAAAAAAAAAAAAGAATATAAGATTTGAACAGATGTGTATAGTAGGACATATAATAACTACGTCTATTTTCATATATTGGGGCTGGATCTTGGGAATGTGAATTGAATTCTGTGTTAGGAAGAATTCTAGGAGCCGGGCTCAGTGGCTCAGCCTATAATCCCGTGCCTCTGGGAGGCTGAGGTGAGTGGATTGCCTGAGCCCGCGGGTTCGAGACCTACCTGAGCAACTTGGCGAGACCTCAACTCTACAATAAATCAAAAAATCAGCCGGGCATGGTAGCGCGTGCCTGTAGTTCCAGCTACTTGGAAGGCTGAGGCAGAAGGATCTCCGGAGCCCAGCAGGTTGAGGCTGCGGTGGCCGGGAGTGGCCACTGCGCTCCAGTCTGGGCGACAGAGTGAGACTCCAACTCAAAAAAAAAAAAAAAAAAAGAATATAAGATTTGAACAGATGTGTATAGTAGGACATATAATAACTACGTCTATTTTCATATATTGGGGCTGGATCTTGGGAATGTGAATTGAATTCTGTGTTAGGAAGAATTCTAGGAGCCGGGCTCAGTGGCTCAGCCTATAATCCCGTGCCTCTGGGAGGCTGAGGTGAGTGGATTGCCTGAGCCCGCGGGTTCGAGACCTACCTGAGCAACTTGGCGAGACCTCATCTCTACAATAAATCAAAAAATCAGCCGGGCATGGTAGCGCGTGCCTGTTGTTCCAGCTACTTGGAAGGCTGAGGCAGAAGGATCTCCGGAGCCCAGCAGGTCGAGGCTGCGGTGGCCGGGAGTGGCCACTGCGCTCCAGTCTGGGAGACAGAGTAAGACTCCAACTCAAAAAAAAAAAGGAAGAATTCTAGGATGGAGAAGCAATAACATGGAAAAACGCAAACACTTATTATTAAGACAGGGTTGATTAACCAGGAGAAAGCATGGCTATAAAGCTTGAGTTAAAGATTAGGCTGCAAAAGGTCTTGAATAAAGTTTTGATATTGAAAGACAGCAAATATGTACTGAGGTATTTTAATAAAGGTGTGATATGATAAGAGTTATATTGTATGGCTACCTAATGCCTAGGACACACAGTAAAAAGTGAATAGAGATTAGACACATGGAAATGACAGGTTATCAAAGCTACAAACGATTGCTCTAGCTGCAGTATTCATACTTGAAGACCAAAATGAGCTATCTTGGAATTGGATTTTTTGAGAAAATTGTGTTTCCCATCACTGGGAGTTTTTAAATTGCTAATATTTTGAAAATTTAAAAGAATCAGATAATAAACAACCATAAAGTCATCAGTGCTCTCTCCTTCCTCAACCCACCCTCTCCCACATTCCCCACCCCAGTCTTTTTGGCTTAGTTGCAGACACCACTACTCT
Organism: Cephalopachus bancanus; assembly: GCA_027257055.1. Classification (NCBI taxonomy): domain Eukaryota; kingdom Metazoa; phylum Chordata; class Mammalia; order Primates; family Tarsiidae; genus Cephalopachus; species Cephalopachus bancanus. Next base: position 33,972 of record JAPVLO010001824.1, on the reverse strand, counting down.
GCATGCTTCTCCTAACGAGGTCACTTTTTTTTTTTTTTTTTTTTTGAGTTGGAGTCTCTCACTCTGTAGCCCAGACTGGAGTGCAGTGGCCGCTTCCGGCCACTGCAGCCTCGACCTGCTGGGCCCCGACGATTCTTCCGCCTCAGCTTTCCAAGTAGCTGGAACTACAGGCGCGTGCTACCACGCCCGGCTCATTTTGATTTATTTTAGAGATGAGGTCTCACCAAGTTGCCCAGGCGGGTCTCGAACCCGTGGGCTCAGGCAATCCACTCACTTCAGTCTCCCAAGGCACGGGATTACAGGCTGAGTCACCGAGCCCGGCTGTCACTTTTCTATATAACCACAGTGTCAGGGTGTCATTGTTCCACTCTCAGAATTTAAATCTGTAAAGTGTTTAGCCAGCAGTAGACCTGCACATGATGGCGTGCCTTTAGGCAGCCTCCTTAGGTGTGACATTTCATGATCCTGCACCAACGTGATCCATAACCCAGTACCCATTCATAACTTGCATTCTCATTCTGTAGATAAGTACTAAAATTGGCTTTTTTATAACAACTTGACAGGATAGTTTGATGTCTGCATAAAATTACCAATCTAATAATAAAAAACTGGGGCTTATACCCTTAGCAGTTATTTTTTATATTCTTCTGGTAATTCATTTTTACTGTATTTTGCAAAAGTTCACTGGAATTTGTTTGTTTGTTTATTGTAGAGATGAGGTCTCGCCAAGTTGTCTAGGCGGGTCTCGAACCTGTGGGCTCAGGCAATCCACTCGCTTCAACCTCCCTAAGCGCAGGATTGCAGGCTGAGCCACCGAGCCCGGCCGTTTTTTTTTTTTTTAATACTGGTGTTTCATAGATTACAATCACTGTTCTATAGTCTTTCCTTCCATCTCAGAGAGTGTGTGTTTCTATAAAGATCTGTAAGTTGCCCAATAACACACCACTATAGAAGAGCTATTTGGTTTTATTTTTGTTGCTTTTTTTTTTTTTTGAGTTGGATTCTCACTCTGTCGCCCAGACTGGAGTGCAGTGGCCGCTCCCAGCCGCCGCAGCCTCAACCTGCTGGGCTCTGGCAATCCTTCCGCCTCAGCCTTCCAAGTAGCTGGAACTACAGGCCTGGCTAATTTTTTATTTTATTGTAGAGATGAGGTCTCTCCAAGTTGCCCAGGCGGGTCTCGAACCCTCAGGCTCAGGCAATCCACTTACCTCAGCCTCCCAAAGCGCTAGGATTACAGGCTGAGCCACCAAGCCTGGCCAGCTATCTGGTTTAACGCTCACAGCCACCATAGCCTCAACCAGCTGGGCTCAGGTGATCCGTCTGGCCTCAGCCTTCCAAGTAGCTAGAACTACAGGTGCATACTACCATACCCAGCTCATTTTAAAATTTATTGTAGAGATAAGATCTCTCCAATTTGCCTATTCTGGTCTCAAACCCCTGGGCTCAGGCACTCCTCTAGCCTCGGCCTTCCTGGGATTACAGGCTTGACCCTCTACGCCCAGCCCCTACTGGGATTTGACAAACAAAACAGCCAAAGTCATGGCACAGTCAGAAGAAATGGAGATCATTATGTTGATCTCTGTTAGGGGAACCCTGAGGCAGACTGCTCGTGCCCATGTCTTATGCAGGTTTCAGTGAAACAGCTCTTTATGTTTTTACTCAGAGCTGTTTCTCTTAGGTATCCAGACATGCTTTCATGGGCCTAGATTAGCGACAGATTTGAGTAACAGCTACCCAAGTCTGTATTTATTATTCTCCATCCAATGACTAAGTCTTTCTTGTAAGGCCTCTTTAATTCTCTATTCCACTAAAATAAATTGTGTTCCAGGAAGCAGCCTCAGCCCCCGTGTAGCAGGTTTCTTGTAGTGCCGTGTCACCAGTTTGCCAGACATGCCCAGACATGCTTGAGCCCCAGCAGCAGACCCAATTTAGGATGACGGTGAGATTCCTACTACACTACAAGCGAGATGCTTCTGAAAAATTCTCTGAAATCGGCAGCTGTCTTACAGTTTGCACCTTTATTTTAGGCTTCTTTATTTAGGTTCTGTGTGTTGATATTGCCATGGTGAGCAAGATCAATAGCAGAGGATGACCTCATCCAGTGACTCAAAGTTTCAAGAAAGTGTGAGGGAAAAAAGATAACATCTTAACAAGATGATGAAAATGATAGAATCTTAAAACTGCAAAGAAGTAAAAATCTGATGCAAGCTTTCGCCATCCTGTAGGTTGTAATCCAACCAAAACAACCAAATAATGATTATAGATTTTGAATTAAAATCTGTCAGGATCACCATTTCGAGACTTAACTGCTTTGGCTGACACCCTGTCCCAATAAAGAGGTCATAATGCTCGTGTGGTATTTTAGTAGTTCTCACTTTGAATTTAGTGAAATGCTTTTTCCATAAACTACAAATGAAAAGGTGGGCAAAACGTGAAAGGCATAACCACATTTTTGTCCTCTTAAGTATTTTATACGTAACTTGTCAAGAAATGTTATTCAATTTTGAAACTCTTTCAATTATTAAAAAATTGAAATTGACAGATTAGTTACTGTAACATACAAGTCACAATACCAGTTAATATTATATCCATCAAATCTTTGAAAAGTAGCTGGGTGTGGTGTGGTGGCTCACACCTGTAATCTCAGCACTCTGGGAGGCAGAGGCAAAAGGACTGCCTGAGCCCAGGGATTCAAGACCAGCCTGGGCAACTTGGAAAGACTTTGTTGCTACAATAAATCAAAAAATTAGCAGATTGTGGTGGGCACGCGCCTGTAGATCCAGCTACTTAGAAGGCTGGGGTGGAAGGATCACTTGAGCCTAGCAGGTCAAGGCTGTGGTGGCCGTGAGAGTGCCACTGCACTCCAGCCTAGGTGACAGAATGAGACTCCAGCTCAAAAAAATCAAAAAACAAAAACAAATCCCTGAAAAGTGCTGGACACGACCCGGGTTAAAAAGATTTTTTTAAATTTTTTAAATTAAAAAATGAAAACGGCCGGGCTCGGTGGCTCAGCCTGTAATCCCGCGCCTTTGGGAGGCTGAGGTGAGTGGACTGCCTGAGCCTGCGGGTTCGAGACCCGCCTGGGCAGCGAGACCTCATCTCTACAATAAATCAAAAAATCAGCTGGACGTGGTAGCGCATGCCCGTAATTCTGGCTACTTGGAAGTCTGAGGCGGAAGGATTGCCGGAGCCCAGCAGGTCGAGGCTGTGGTGGCCGGGAGTGGCCACTGCACTCCAGTCTGGGCGACAGAGTGAGACTCCAACTCAAAACAAAATAAAATTTTTAAAATAAAATAAAATGAAATAAAATTTTTAAATAAAATAAAATATTTCTTTACTTGCCAGTACATCTGTCTTATCTACACCTACATATTGTTAAATTACCATACATTCATACTTCATACATATATGTCACCCAGGTTAGTTTCCAACTCCTGGCCTCAAGTAATCCTCCTGTCTCGGCCTCCTAAAACGCTGGGTGAGATTACAGTTGTGAGCCACCGTATTCAGCCCTCAAATAATTTTTTTTTTTTTTTTTTTGAGTTGGAGTCTCACTCTATTGGCCAAGCTAGAATGCAGTGGCATGCTCATGGCCACCACAGCCTTGATCTGCTGGGCTCAGGCAATCCGTGCGCCTCAGCCTTCCAAGTAGCTAGAAGTACAGGTGTGCTACCACACCCCACTAATTTTATTTATTTATTTATTTATTTATTGTAGAGACGAGGTCTCTCCAAGTTGCCCAGGCTGGTCTAGAACCACTGAGTTCAGGCAACGCTCTCGTCTCAACCTCCTAAAGTGCTGGGATTACAGGCATAAGCCACCACATCCTGGCTCTAATCATTTTTTAAAGTGAGTTTTGTTGGGATGTTTTGTTTCCATTTTGGCACAATCTGTTAATCTTCCTCACATGTCACAACCACCCCATGTACCTGTATCTACCAGACACATGAACTTCCAGCATCACGGACAACTAGGTTTGGTCACGTGACTATGTGCTGGCCAATAAATTGTAAACAGAATGGATCACATCCTGATCAGGGAGCTGCTCACCCACCCCTCTCACCCTCTTCCTATCCTTCTCCTTGGACTGGAACACAGGCATGACAGGTATAGTGAACCAGCCTCAACCACGCATACATACCATGACCACACCCTGAGAGGTCAGAGCCACAAGAGAAGGAACCTGGATCTCTAAGTAACTTCATTTTGCAATGTCATCCACCATCAGGGACTAACTCAGACCTCTTGTGAGAAAGAAATCTTTAATCTAGTTTGTCCTTTTATTTATTTCTTTCTTTATTTTTGAGTTGGAGTCTCAATCTGTGGGCCAGACTGGAGTGCAGTTGCACGCTCCCGGCCACCGCAGCCTCGACCTGCTGGGCTCGGGCGATCCTTCCGCCTCAGCCTTCCAAGTAGCTGGAACGACAGGCGCGCGCTACCACGCCTGGCTCATTTTTGATTTATTGTAGAGATGAGGTCTCACCTGCCCAGGTGGGTCTCGAACCCGCGGGCCCAGGCAATCCACTCACCTCAGCCTCCGAAGGCGTGGGATTACAGGCTGAGCCACCGAGCCTGGCTAGTTTGTCCTTTTAAACTGGCCAGGTCAAATTCCTGATTAATGCAGGCAAAATAGACAGACAAACATGACTTCTTACTTCCCAGAAAATGGAGGTTCTCAGGAGTAAAATCCTTCCATTTCCTGCCCCTTCATTTATAACCTCATTTAAATCCCTGCCTATTGTTTCCTTCTCTATGCAAGCTCAAGCTTTCAACGATAGCAGACTCAAGTGCCCAAATAAATTTTTTTAAAAGATCGTATATGTATGTGCTTCAGGAAGCCTCTTTCAAACCGTGTTTTTCTCTCTGCTCACACCATTACAACAATCATTAACACAAAATAAGACTTCTGTGACCAAATGTCAGTGTTTTCCCACACACCAAGCAGCGAATCCCAGCTGGGTGTCCTCTAATTCAATTCCAACACACTACCTGGAGGGTGGGTGAGGGCTCAGACCCACAACACTGACTGCTCCCACCCCCACTAATCACAAGTCTAGGCCTCTGGAATTTCTGACCAGTTTAAGTTGAGATTCCCACAGCCCTCCTTTTTAGGTTCAATTAATGGAACAGGTCACAGAATTCAATGAAACATTTACTTACATTTACTGGTGTATTATAAGGGGCATTCCAAAGGATACAGATAAAGGGATACAGGCACGGTATGGGAAGATATGCAAAGCTTCCATTCTGTCCTTGTGCTCATCTGCATACAGGAATCTCCACGTGCTCAGGTCTTCAGCAGCTCTCTGAACCCTGTCCTTTGGGCTCTTTTTTTTTTTAACTGGAGTCTCACTCTTGCCTCCCAGACTGGAGTGCAGTGGCACACTTACAGCCACCGCAGCCTCGACCTTCTGGGCTCAGGTGATCCTTCCGCCTCAGCTTTCCAAGTAGCTAGAATTGCAGACGTACACCACCATGCCCGGCTGGTTTTTGTAATTTATGTAGAGACGAGATCTCACCAAGTTGCCCAGACTTGTCTCGAACTCCTGGGCTCAGGCAACCCTATCGCCTAGCCTCCCAAAGTGCTGGGATTACAGGCGGAGCGACCGTGACTAGCCTCCTTTGGGTTTTTATGGAGACTTCATGACATAGGCGGGATTAACAAATGCGTAGAGATGTGATTGGACAAAAAAAGGTATGATCTCATCCTAATAGACTGAGTGGAGAAACCAAGCAAGGCCAGTTTGTTCAGATTCTTCTTGGCTTCTCTGTGCAGCACTCCTTCCTCCAGAGTATGGGGCAAGACTGTCTCTGAAATGAAGGTGTTTTGGCCCACAGTCAGATTAGAGTCCTGCTTTGGGCAAGTAAAAGGAGAACAGGAGAAGGTCAGGGAGAGAGATTCTGTTTCCTGAGGCTTGCTTCCGAGGCCTAAAGTGCCCCAATAGCCTATCAAAAGACTATAATAAGGGCTATAAGAGTTATGACACAGGCCAGGCTTGGTGGCTCACACCTGTAATCCCAACATTTTGGAGGGCGAAGGCAAGAGGACTGCCTGAACTCAGGAGCTCAAGACCAGCCTGGGCAACATGGCAAGACTTTGCCTCTACAGTAAATGAAAAAATCAACCAGGTATGGTGACACATGCCTGTGGTTCCAGCTACTTGGAAGGCTGAGGCCGAAGGATCGCCTGAGCCGTACTCCGGCCTGGGAGAGAGTGAGATTCTGACTCAAAAAAATAATACAGACAGGCATGGTGGCGGATGCCTGTAGTTCCAGCTACTTGGAAGGCTGAGGCGAAAAGATTGCCTGAGCCTTGTAGGTCGAGGCTGCGGTGGCCATGAGCACGCCACTGCACTCCAGCCTGGGCAACAGAGTGAAACTTCAGCTCAAAATAATAATAAATAAATGAATAGAATAAAATAGAATAGAATTATGAGCCAGAAATCATGGATGAAAATCAATGTATACATAACACCACAGTATGTATTTTTTTTCCCTTTTCCCTTTTTTGTATTAGGGTTTTTTTTCTGAATTAGAGTCTTACTGTCACCCAGGCTGGAGTGCAGTGACGTGCTCACAGCCACCACAGTCTCAACCTGTTGGCCTTAGGTGATCCTTCTGCCTCAGCCTTCCAAGTAGCTGGCACAACAGGTGCGTATCACCAAACCCAGCTAATTTTTTTTTATTATAGTCACGAGGTCTTGCCAGGTTGCCCAGGCTGATCTTGAACCCCTGGACTCAGTTACCTCCGTCTCCCAAAGTGCTGGGATTACAGGTCTGATCCACCGTGCCTGGCTGTATTAGAGTTTTTTTTTTTTCTGAGTTGGAGTCTCACTCTGTTGCCCAGACTGGAATGAAGTGGCCGCTCCTGGCCACCGCAGCCTCGACCTGCTGGGCTCCAGCGATCCTTCCGCTTCAGCCTCCCGAGTAGCCGGAATTACAGGCATGCCCGGAATTACAGGCATGCCCAGCTGATTTTTTGATTTATTGTAGAGATGAGGTCTCGCCAAGTTGCCCAGGCGGGTCTAGAACCCTCAGGCTCAGGCAAGCCACTCACCTCAGCCTCCCAAAGGCGCGGAATTACAGGCTGAGCCACTGAGCCCAGCTATTAGAGTTTTTTAAGGCAAACAAATTCAGGAGACATAGATGTAAAGAGAAAAACATTATGGGAATTGGCTCCCAGAAATCCTGCAACCTGCAGTCCACAAGATGGAAAACAAGAAAAGTTGGTTCTACAATTCAGTTCAAGTTCAAAGGCATGAGAACTAGATAGAGGCCACTTGCGTGTGTCCCAGAGTCTCCAGGTCCTAGAACCAGGAGCTCCAAGCGTTACAGAAGACGGATGTCCCGGTTTAAGGGGAGAGGGGGAGAGGATGCCGGGGAGAAGGAGAGAGTGTTTTCCTTTTCACTCTTCTGCTGTTTTGTTCTACTTGATCCTCAACCAATTGGATGATGCTAACATACATTGATGAGGGTGGATCTTTTTTACTTAGTTTACTTATTCAAATGCTAATCTCTTCTGAAAACACACAGACACACCCACAAATAATGCTTTGTCTGCTATCTGAGCAACCCTTTGCTTAATCAAGTTGGCATATAAAAGTCATTACTGGGCCGGGCGCGGTCGATCACGCCTATAATTCCAGCACTTTGGGAGGCACAGTGAAAGGATTGCCTGAGCCCAGGGATTCAAGACCAGCCTGACCAACTTGGTGAGACCTCATCTCTACAATAAATCAAAAAATTAGCCAGACGTTGTGGCGCATGCCTGTAGTTCCAGCTACTTGGAAGGCTGAGGTGGAAGGATCACTGAAATTCAGCAGGTTGAGGCAACAGTGGCTGTGAGCATGCCACTGCACTCCAGCCTGGGCGACAGAGTGAGACTCCAACTAAAAAATAAATAAATAAATGACTTTTTTTTGGTAGAGATGGGGTCTCACAATGTTGTCTAGGCTGTTATTCAGCTCCTGGCCTCAAGTGATCCTCCTACCTCAGCCTCCCAAAGTGCTGGGATTACAGGCGTGAGCCACAGCACTTGCCAAAATGTTTATTAGTAAGTGGGCAAAAGAAAGCCACATAACCTGCTCACGTAAGTAAGGTTGAGGAAGTCCTCAAGCCTGCATAAAGCATCTTGTTATAAGATCTTCACTCTAAGGTGGATATTCACTCAGAGGTGACTTGCATCAATAGCCAAACAGCAGGATCAGCCAATCTTCCATTCAGGTCTGTCAGTGGAGGCCTCCAAAACCTGAATTGGGCCAGGTGCGGTGGCTCATACCTATAATCGCAACACTTTGGGAAGCTGAGGTGAGAGAACTGCCTGAGCCCATAGGTTCAAGACCAGCCTGGGCAACTTGGTAAGACCACATCTCTACAATAAATCAACAGATTAGCCAGGCATGGTAGCACGTGCCTGTAGTTCCAGCTACTTGGAAAGCTGAAGCAGAAGGATCACCTGAGCCCAGTATGTTGAGGCTGCAGTAGCCGTGAGCATGCAATCCTCTTGCCTCAGCCTCCCAAAGTGCTGAACTTACATGCTTGAGCCACCACGCCCAGCAGTTGCTGAGTTTTCTAGCAACTTATTCACCATGTTTTGAATATACTACATGTCTACTATGTATCGGGCACTGTTCTTTCCTTTTTGGGGGGGGAAGGTGAGAAAGCAGGATTTATTGAGGGACAGAAAAGTTCTCAGAGCAGGAGGCAACCCAACGGGGTTTCCCAGGCACAGTTCTTAGCATTGCGTGTACAGCTATGAATAAAGCCCTGCTCTCATGAAACTTACACTCTAGTCAGGGTTCTTGTACCTCTTTCATACCGTAGGGCTGTGAAATCTTTCTAGCCAGCCACACATCTGGGACACCATTTATTTTACCAATGAAAATGTGTTCTTGCCGGGCTCGGTGGCTCAGCCTGTAATCCCGCGCCTTTGGGAGGCTGAGGTGAGTGGATTGCCTGAGCCCGCAGGTTCGAGAACCGCCTGGGCAGCGAGACCTCATCTCTACAATAAATCAAAAAATCAGCCGGGCGTGGTAGCGCGTGCCTGTAATTCCAGCTACTCGGAAGGCTGAGGAGGAAGGATCGCCGGAGCACAGCAGGTCGAGGCTGCGGTGGCCGGGAGCGAACACAGCACTCCAGTCTGGGCGACAGAGTGAGACTCCAACTCAAAAAAAAAAAGATGTGTTCTTATACCCACTATGCTAATTAATGAACCTTCTGGTATAAATTTCAGTAAGGGTCCTTGAAATGCTTAAATAGCCACCTGGGGAGTATGGATTCCTGATTGGGGCACTTTGAAACTATTTCTAACCACCCCCGGAGTGTGAATTCCTAATAGGGTAACTCTAATGATCACTCATCTCCCCGAGAGTGTTGATTAACGTTAATTTACACACAAGTATATTACCATGTTTATAAAGAAGTGCTTTAAACTATAACAGAGGCAATATAACAACATGGTTGGAAGTATGGTTTCCCAAAGCTCCCAAGTGTCACATACCAGTTTGTTTATTTATTTATTTATTCATTTATTTATTTATTTATGAGTTGGAGTCTCACTCTGTCACCCAGGCTGGAGTGCAGTGGCATGCTGCTCACGGCCACCTCAGCCTCGACCTGCTGGGCTCAGTCGATTCTTCCACTTCAGCCTTCCAAGTAACTGGAACCACAGTGGCTAATTTTTTGATTTATTGTAAAGGCAGATCTCACCAAGTTGCCCAGGTTGGTCTCCAATCCCTGGGCTCAGGCAATCCTTTCACCTCGGCCTCCCAAAGTGCTGGGATTGCAGGCTTGAGCCACTCGCCCAACTCACGTACCGGTTTTTAAATGAAGCATTTAAAGTGGTTTTTGTTGTATTTTATGAAATGTTTAAAGTGTTTGCAGTGTATTGGATAAAACCTAAGTTTGCATTTAAAATGTAAAACTCTGCCAGGCTCGGTGGCTCAGCCTGTAATCCCAGCACTTTGGGAGGCTGAGGTGAGTGGATTGCCTGAGCCCGCAGTTCGAGACCCGCGTGGGCAACTTGACGAGACCTCATCTCTACAACAAATCAAAAATCAGCCGGGTGTGGTAGCGCATGCCTGTAATTCAGCTACTCGGAAGACTGAGGCGGAAGGATAGCCGGAACCCAGCGGGTCGAGGCTGCGGTGGCCAGGAGCGGCCACTGCACTCCAGTCTGGGCGACAGAGTGAGACTTCAACTCAAAAAAAAAAAAAAAAAAGAAGAAGTACAAAGACAGCCGGGCTCAGTGGCTCAGCCTGTAATCCCAGCACTTTGGGAGGCTGAGGTGAATGGATTGCCTAAACCCGCGGGTTCAAGACCTGCCTGGGCAACTTGGCGAGACCTCGTCTCTACAATAAATCAAAAAATCAGCCGGGCGTGGTAGCGCGCGCCTGTAGTTCCAGCTACTTGGAAGGCTGAGGGGGAAGGATCGCCGGAACCCAGCGGGTCGAGGCTGCGGTTGGCCGGGAGCGGCCACTGCACTCCAGTCTGGGCGACAGAGTGAGACTCCAACTCAAAAAAAACCAAAAAAAAGTAAAACTCCATTTTGTGGCTTGTCTCCATGTTTTGAACTTGTTATTAAAATTCTGTGTAGCCGGGCTCGGTGGCTCAGCCTGTAATACCGCGCCTTTGGGAGGCTGAGGTGAGTGGATTGCCTGAGCCCGCGGGTTCGAGACCCGCCTGGGCAACTTGGCGAGACCTCATCTCTACAATAAATCAAAAAATCAGCCGGGCATGGTAGCGCGTGCCTGTAATTCCGGCTACGCGGAAGGATCGCCGGAGCCCAGCAGGTCGAGGCTGCGGTGGCCGGGAGCGGCCACTGCACTCCAGTCTGGGTGACAGAGTGGGACTCCAACTCAAAAAATAAAAAAATTTAAAAATTAAATTAAAATTTAAAAATAAATAAATAAATAAACTTCTGTGTGGCTGATGCAAGAATTTTAAAACTTTGCTCATAAACAACCCTCACAGCCCTGCACCCTACCCAGTGCTCTAACGGTTTCCCCCTTATCTGAGTATACTGTGTGCCTCCTTATCTATGTGTACTATGTGTCAAACCCCAGAACATGTGTTTCATGTGTTTATCTCTGTAATGATTCAGTTTCCCAACTGCTTTTGCCTATAAAGACTCCCCCGCAAATTTCATTTGTCGTCAAGAATCTGGGAGGCACACGGCCCCTCTCGACCGCCGTCTTTAGTAAAGGGCTTACTTTTTTTTTTTTTTTTTTTTTTTTTTGAGTTGGAGTCTCACTCAGTCGCCCAGACTGGCCACCGCAGCCTCGCTTGCTGGGCTCTGGCGATCCTTCCCCCTCAGCCTTCCGAGTAGCCGAAATTACAGGCATGCGCTACCACGCCCGGCTGATTTTTTGATTTATTGTAGAGATGAGGTCTCGCTGCCCAGGCGGGTCACGAGGGCTTACTTATTAATTTGACCTTCAATTGGGCTTCTAGTGATTCGTGTAAAACAAAAATACTCAAAGGCATTTGTATTGTGGGTAAATTGCTACTGCCTGAGTTCTCAAAACATACTTCTGATGCCTGAGTAACTTCCCAAGGACCCTCATGGCCTCCTCATGATCCAGCAACTTCAGGAACAAAAACAAGCATATCAGGAGCATGACTTGGTTTGCACCCATTCTGAATGGTCAGTGTCCATGCGGCCCTGTCATTGAATGTCTTGAAGACACTCAATAGCCATGAAGAAACTGAGAGGACTTTCTGAATCTCAGCCCCAAATACCCTGAACAGGAGCATTGTCCCAGGCTGGGTCTAGGACTTAGGCCAAAATTGATTAGAATTGGTTGGGCCACAGGACCTTTACATAGGATGCTGCTTGTGGAGTGGGTGCCCATCAACAGGTGCCTGCGACAGGCTTACTGGATTGCTCCCAGGAAAGGGTTTCACCAAAAGGGTAAATCAAAAAGGGTATAGAACCAAAAGGGAGGCTGGGCTCGGTGGCTCAGTCTGTAATCCCAACACTTTGGGAGGCCGAGGTGAGTGGATTGCCTGAGCCTGTGGGTTCGAGACCTGCCTGGGCAACTTGACAAGACGTCATTTCTACAATAAATCAAAAATTAGCCGGGCGTGGTAGTGCGCACCTATAGTTCCAGCTACTTGGAAGGCTGAGGCGGAAGGATCACCGGAGCCCAGCAGGTGAGGCTGCAGTGGCCGGGAGCGGCCATTGCACTCCAGTCTGGGTGACAGAGTGAGACTCCAACTCAAAAAAAAAAAAAAAGAACCAAAAGGGTTAACGATGTAAGCAAGACAGTGAACAATGGAATGTAAATTGGGTAGAAAGGAAAACAAAAACAGGACTTTCTGGAATCATTTGAAGTAGAGAATTTCATTTCATTTCTTTTGAGTTGGAGTCTCACTCTGTTGCCCAGGCTAGAGTGCAGTGGCACGCTCATAGCCACCCCAGGGTTGACCCACTGGGCTCAGTTGATCCTTCCGTCTCAGCCTTCCAAGTAGCTGGAACTACAGGCACGCTGCCACCATGCCCGGCTAAGTTTTTGATTTATTGTAGAGATGAGGTCTTGCCAAGTTCCCCAGGCTGGTCTCGAACCCATGGGTTCAGGCAATCCTCCCTCCTCAGCCTCCCCAAATCCTGGGATTATAGGCGTGAGTCACTGCGTGGTGGCTCACACCTTTAATCCCACACTTTGAGAGGCTGAGGTGAGAGGATTGCCTGAATCCAGGCATTCAAGACCAGCCTGAGCAATATGGCCAGAGCTCATCTGTACAATAAATTAAAAAATTAGCCAGGTGTGGTAGCACACACCTGTAGTTCCAGGTACTTGGAAAGCTGAAGTGGAATGATAGCCTGAGTCCAACAGTTGAGACTGCAGTGGCTGTGAGCATGCCACTGCACTCCAGCATGGATGACAGAGTGAGACTTTGACTCAAAAAAAAACAAAAAGAACACTGTCTACAGGGCATGGTGGCTCATGCCTGTAATCCCAGCATGTTGGGAGGCCAAGGCAGGGTTGCTTGAGCCCAAGAGTTCAAGGTCAGCAGAGGCATCATAGGCAGACCTCGTCTCTATAAAAGGTAGAAAAATTAGTCAAGCATGGTGGTGCATACCTATAGTCTCAGCTACTCAGGAGGCTCAGGTGGAAGGATCACCTGGGCTCAGGAGGCCAAGACTGTGGTAAACCATTATGGTACCATTGTACTCCAGCCTTGGTGAAAGAATAAGACCTTGACTCAAAAAAAAAAAAAAAAAAAGACAGAAAGAAAGAAAAAGAAAAGAAGAAAGAGCTATCTATGCACACTTGAAATGCTCTGGCCAGGTGCAGTGACTCATGCCTTTACTTTGGGAGGCCTAGGTGAGAGGATTGCCTGCGCCCACAGGTTCGAGACCAGCCAGGGCAACTTGGCAAGAACTCATCTCTATAATAAATCAAAAAATTAGCCGGGCGTGGTGGCGCACGCCTGTAATTCCGGCTACTCGGAAGCCTGAGGCGGAAGGATCGCCGGAGCCCAGCAGGTCGAGGCTGCGGTGGCCAGGAGCGGCCCCTGCACTCCACTCTGGGCGACTGAGTGAGAATCCAACTCAAAAAAAAAAAAAACTCTAGGTTCTGGTCAGTTTATATATCGATATAGTTCCACGTATAATCTGTGTTCATAACTGCTAGTTTAAAGCAAAGATATGTTCTGTATCATATAATCATAAGGAAACTGAGGCAGTTAGAAGAGGTGATGGGGGAGGTGAGGAGGAGGCTTTGGCTGTAGCTCAGACACAGGGACCCAGGAGTCATGGCTGAGTACGAGACCCTTTCCAACACCCAACCAACAACATCACTCTGGAAGATCTGGAACAGCTCAAGGGAGCCTGCAAGTAGGACACTTCCAGCAAAAGGATTGAGGTCACTGTTGGCAGTGACCTGGCTTAGCTTCCTGGAGAACCACCACTGCTGGACAAGGGCAACTCCTCTGAGCACATCTTTGAGACATCCCACAGTCCTGACCTACTCACCTGACGGCTGACTATAAAGTCCAGGTACTGAAGACCTTTGAGGCAGATAAGCTGGACACCAAGCTAACCCAGTGTTAAGAAGTACAAAGACAGCCGGGCTCGGTGGCTCAGCCTATAATCCTGCGCTTTGGGAGGCTGAGGTGAGTGGATTGCCTGAGCCTGCGGGTTCAAGACCTGCCTGGGAAACTTGGTGAGACCTCATCTCTACAATAAATCAAAAAATCAGCCAGGTGTGGTAGCGCATGCCTGTAATTCCGGCTACTTGAAAGGCTGAGGCGGAAGGATTGCCAGAGCCCAGCATGTCGACGCTGGGGTGGCCGTGGGTGTGCCACTGCACTCCAGCCTGGGGACGGAATGAGACTCCAACTCAAAAAATGAAATAAAAATAAATAAAATTAAAAGATGCTAGTAACAGAAGTCTTTGTAAAAGTTGTCTCTGAATACCAGAAAATCATCACCTCTATAGACTGTATAGTTTTTTCTTTAACTTTTTTTTTTTTTTTTTTGAGTTGGAGTCTCACTCTGTCGCCCAGACTGGAGTGCAGTGGCCGCTTCCGGCCACCGCAGCCTCGACCTGCTGGGCTCCGACGATCCTTCCACCTCAGCCTTCCGAGTGGCCGGAATTACAGGCATGCGCTATCACGCCCGGCTGATTTTTTGATTTATTGTAGAGATGAGGTCTCGCTGCCCAGGCGGGTCTCGAACCCACGGGCTCAGGCAATCCACTCACCTCAGCCTCCCAAAGGCGCGGGATTACAGGCTGAGCCACCGAGCCCGGCTCTTTCTTTAACTTTTTATCATGAAAATTGCAGTCCAGGTGTGGTGGCTCATGCCTGTAATCCCAACACTTTGGGAGGTGGAGGCGAGAAGACTGCCTGAGCCCAGGGGTTCGAGACCAGCCTGAGCAACTTGGCGAGACTTTATCTCCTCAATAAGCCAAAAAATTAGCCGAGCATGGAGGTGCATACCTGTAGTTCCAGCTGCTTGGAAGGCTGAGGTGGAAGGATCACCTGAGCCCAGCAGATAGAGGCTGCAGTGGCCATGAGCATGTCACTACATTCCAGTCTGGGCGACAGAGTGAGACTCTGACTCCAGAAAAAAAAAAAGAGACAGAGTCTCACTGTGTTGCTGAAGCTGGTCCCCTACTCCTGGCCTCAAGTGATCCTCCGGTCTCCTCAGCCTACCAAAGTGCTTGCATTATAGGAGTGAGCCACAGCGCCCGCTCTATTTTGAGATTTCCTCTCATAATAACTTTGGGAATCAAAATGTGCAATATTGATAATAACTCTAGTGTTCACATGTGACCTGAATTTTGAATTTTAAGCTGTAAGATTCTAAGGACCTCTGAGAGTCCACAGAAAGCCTTTGTGCGACTTCAAAAACCCACTACCCAGTGACAGACACAGCCCTGCCGAGGGGACACGCTGGGCAGAAAGAGCCCGACTTTGCTGCCTCAGCCAGCGCCCTGTGTAGAGCAGAGTCCTCATGGCCAGGGCTCTAGTGATTTATGCCTTTCCTGTGGGTGATGGGAAATGAGCACCCAATTTAGAGTCAGCCACACCTTTCAAACCCATGCCAGAAAGCTCTGGGCTTGGCTTTACTTGGTCTCACTGAGCCTCTCCCCTCATCTCTGAAATGTGGGTAATAATTTTTAGAGTTGCCGGGCTCGGTGGCTCAGCCTGTAATCCTGCGCCTTTGGGAGGCTGAGGTGAGGGGATTGCCTGAGCCCGCGGGTTCGAGACCCGCCTGGGCAGCGAGACCTCATCTCTACAATAAATCAAAAAATCAGCCGGGCGTGGTAGCACGTGCCTGTAATTCCAGCTACTCGGAAGGCTGAGGCGGAAGGATCGCCGGAGCCCAGCAGGTCGAGGCTGCGGTGGCCGGGAGCGGCCACTGCACTCCAGTCTGGGCGACAGAGTGAGACTTCAACTAAAAAAAAAATTAATAATAATTTTTAGAGTTATTATGAGGAGTAATTGAGTTAATCCATGTCAAGTGCTTTCTTCCTGTAGTATAGTTGGTGCTCATTAAATGCTAGTTTCCTGGAAGAGTTTAATAGAAATTTTAATGAAAATGTTTCCTTCAGGCAATGTTCCAGCACTGGTGGAGGTCTCAGATCTGCCAGCCACTGAGATAAGAATAATGATAGTAATAATAACAAGTATTTATTATAAGGCTTGATTTGTGCCAGGCACTGTTCTGATCATTTTACGTGGATTAACTCGTTTAATCCTCCTAGCGCTATGAGGTAGGAATTTGTAAAATCCCCTTTTAGAGATGCAAAAAGGCCCTAGCCAGAAACTCCTAGGACTCCCCTGGCTCAATCAGAGCTTAGAACTAAAGATAGAAGAGGAAATTCTTTTCGTGGTTTCAGCCCACGTGGCTCTATGGTCAGGCTGGTCTCCATCAGGGCACAGGCTGCCTGTGGAGGAGGGTCCCGTGCCGAGATGGTGGCTCCATTCCTCCCTGGACCAACCTTCCTTTAACATTGTGAACTATTCAATAAGCTCGGTAGTTGTTGTAACACTCCAGCCAATAATGAACACTAGCTTCTAAGATGACGTATGAGAATAGTTTGTCAGTTTTACGGAGTTGAATGTTTTTAGGAGTTCCACTCCCAAATTGTAGTCCAAGCTTCCAACAAACAACTTTTGCTAACAGCTTGTATGTTATTTTTTTTTTTTTTTAGTTGGAGTCTCATTCTGCACTCTGTCGCCCAGACTGGAGTGCAGTGGCCGCTCCCGGCCACCGCAGCCTCGACCTGCTGGGCTCCGGCGATCCTTCCGTCTCAGCCTTCCGAGTAGCCGGAATTACAGGCACGCGCTACCACGCCCGGCTGATCTTTTGATTTATTGTAGAGATGAGGTCTCGCTGCCCAGGCGGGTCTCGAACCCACGGGCTCAGGCAATCCACTCACCTCAGCCTCCCAAAGACGCGGGATGACAGGCTGAGCCACCGAGCCCGGCTAACTTGCATGTTCTTTAGTTTATCTGTTAGTTCCACATCTGCTAACATTCCTGCAAACTTTGGGTGAAGTTTTTTGCACTGTCCATCCCAACTCCTCCCCACCCCCATGAAGTTAAGCACTTTCTCCACCATTGATATGGAAGTTTGGTTAGTTTAAGTAAAGTTGGTTTACCCGAAACAACTGATACATTTTAGCACTTGTAATGCACATTAAGCCTTCCCTCCCTCTTCTGATGCAGTATTTACATTTATTAGCATTTCACTGACTGTCTCTTCAAGCTTAAGGGATCTTTCAAAGGTTTCTAGCCCCAGAATTCTTAGAGGGCAAGATTGCAAGGGCAGAAACAGTCCTGATCATTTCCAGCAGCCTGGCAAAGGGGCCACAGATGGCTGTAATTTGGTATTTTTATTGACTCCACAAATATTTGGTGAGCACCTACTATGTGTCAGGATTTGTAGGGCCTCTGGCAAAGAATACAGAAATCTTTGAGTTGGGGAAGGGGGTAGATAAAGCCACAAAACAGGAGAGAAGCAGTCCCTAGGGATGCCAGGATGCTAGGCAGAGCTCGGGGTATGGAATCGGCTCTCTCAGCTAGAGAAAACATCTATAAAGGACCAGACACAATGCAGGTTCTGTCTCAAATATTTGAATCCATTCCATCTACACCATTTGGCAGGCAGGAAGTCCCTGCTCTCTGCGGATTTACTAACGGGAGAGACAAACCTCTGACGTAAGGAAATGGCAGGAGGTTTGTGCATGCCAGCTTCCCGTGAAGGGAAAGAACAGTGGCAGAAGTTTCTCGGGTGAACCCCAGGATACACGCTGAAGTGTGGGTGCACATGCTTGTATGTGGTAGACTGCTAAACCTGACAGGCTTCAGTTCTGTCAGATAAAGTGCTTCATTCATTCATACTTTCCAATAATAAGTGGGAGTTGAGAAAAAGGAAGCTCAGCTGTGAAGGTTAGGACACGGGCCCTATCTTGGAACGCGAGAGGGTCTAATCTCTTGAGAGAAGCCCTCCCTGTTCTGTTTTCATGCCCTGGTCTGCTCCATTTTTGCACATTTATAACGTCTACCCAAACAAGCTTACAGGCTGAAACCTGGTCTCTGGAGCATAGTTAGCTACCAGTGAATCTGAGGAAACTCTAGATTTTAGAAGGTTAATTCACTATGATTCAGAAAGCTTGCATTTTAAGGAGAGGCAATATAATTATTGCCCAGAAGAAAATGTTAGTGCAGTTCAAGAGTAATTAGGTACAAAGCCTAAATTAGATGCTGTACTTGCTAAATTGACTTTCTGTAACTTAGAAGACTCATGCGCAAAGCCCACAACATTATGATGAAGAAAGCCTTCTGCCAAGCCTGGTCTGATTGACTTGGTCAAATGGTATATAAATTAAATCCATCTGAGAATCTGATCTCCAAATGGGATTTTCCTTTCCATCAGACTGCAGCTTAAAAATGTAGGTGAAGTCAGAAAGTAAGAGTATAATCATTTCCCCACACGGCTGGTGAACTTGGCAGCCCACGTGGAAAATGAACCATCTCTTCCCCTGCTGAACAAATCCATTCAAAATGATTTCATAGCTTTCCTTCCTCATTCTGTGTAATGTAGAAGCCATTTTCCTGTGAGTTAAAAAAATAATAATTCTGAAGTTTTAACCCTTTGAGACAAGACATTCATTCTCTTTTTAAAATTTTTCCAAGGGTATACAGAAAAATGCAATGGGGATTTTTTTTTTTTTAGCACAAATGCTGTAGGCAGAAAGTTGATTCAACCTTATTTAATTAGGACCCAAGGGAAATAGTTATGCCTAATATAATGCGAAGTTCTGCAATTGAACTAATATGATTTTGCAGCCACCTACCAGGGAAATACGAATGCAGGTAGATTAAATGATGCAGGGAAAAAAATTTTGCTTTGGTATTGCAAAATTAAATTAATTAATTAAAAATCACTAGTTGAAGACTGCTAGCTTTTGCAGTGAAGTTGGATTCTTTTTGGTATGTCTTCCTTTGACCAATTTCCCCCCAATTCTATGCCAAACTCTATTCCACTTAAAAGAAAACATATACACATTTGCTTATATGTGCATAAAATATATCTCCTGGAAGAGCATCACACCAACACTTCTGCTGTTTTGCATTTCTATTTTTACATTTGTTATATTTTCTTTCTTTCTTGTTTTTTGAGACAGAATCTCACTTTAGCTGGGCTCAGTGGCTCAGTCTATAATCCCGTGCCTTTGGAAGGCCGAGGTGAGTGGATTGCTTGAGTCTGTGGGTTCGAGAGCCGCCGGAGCAACTTGGCGAGACCTCATCTCTACAATAAATCAAAAATCAGCTGGGTGTGGTAGCATGCGCCAGTAATTTCAGCTATTCGGAAGGCTGAGGCGGAGGGATCGCCAGAGCCCAGCAGGTCGAGGCTGCGGTGGCCGGGAGCGGCCACTGCACTTCAGTCTGGGTGATGGAGTGAGACTCCAACTGAAAAAAAAAAAAAAAGAATCTCACTTTGCCACCCAGGCTGGAGTGCAGTGGCTTGCTCATGGCCAGCGCAGCCTCCACCTGCTAGGCTCAGGTGACCCTTCTGTCTCAGACTTCCAAGTAGCAAGTAGCTGGAACTATAGGCATGTGCCACCACGCCTGACTAACTTCTTTTTTTTCTTTTTGAGTTGGAGTCTCACTCTATCACCAAGACTGGAGTGCAGTGGCTGCTACCGGTCATCGCAGCCTCGACCTGCTGGGCTCCGGCGATCCTTCCGCCTCAGCCTTCCAAGTAGCTGGAACTACAGGCGCGCGCTACCATGCCCGGCTAATTTTTTTGTTTATTGTAGAGATGAGGTCTCGCCAAGTTGCCCAGGTGGGTTTCGAACCCGCGGGCTCCGGCAATTCATTCACCTCAACCTCCCAAAGTGCAGGATGACAGGCTTAGTCATCGAGACTGGCTAATTTTTTTTTTCTTTTTTGAGTTGGAGTCTCACTCTGTCGCCTGGACTGGAGTGCAGTGGCCGCTCCTGGCCACCGCAACCTCGACCTGCTGGGCTCCAGTGATCCTCCCACTTCAGTCTTCCAAGTAGCAGGAACTACAGGTGTGCGCTACGACACCCGGCTAATTTTTTTTTTTTTTTTTTTTGAGTTGGAGTCTCACTCTGTCGCCCAGACTGGAGTGCAGTGGCCGCTCCTGGCACCGCTGCCTCGACCTGCTGGGCTCCGGCGATCCTTCCGTCTCAGCCTTCCGAGTAGCCGGAATTACAGGTACGCGCTCCCATGCCCAGCTGATTTTTTTATTTATTGTAGAGATGAGGTCTTGCTGCCCAGGCGGGTCTCGAACCCGCGGGCTCAGGCAATCCACTCACCTCAACCTCCCAAAGGCGCGGGATTACAGGCTGAGCCACGGAGCCCAGCTTTAATTTTTTTTTTAATTGTAAAGATGAGGTCTCACCAAGTTGCCTAGGCTGGTCTCGAACCTGCACTTAGGCAATCCTCTCACCTGGGCCTCCCAAGTGCTGGGATTACAGACATGAGCAGCTCTTTTTCTTTTTTGAATAGGTAATTCACTAATTCTGAAAGGAAAAACAAGCAAAGTGTTTATACTGTCGAGATGAGGTCTCATTAGGTTGCCCAGGTTGGTCTCGAACCCCTGGACTCAAGCAATCCTCTTGTCTCAGCTTCCCAAAGTGCTGGGATTACAGGCTTGAGCCACTACACCCAGCCATGCCAGGCTAATTTATCTATTTTTTTGTAGAGAGGGGGTCTGGCTACACTGCCTAGGCTGGTCTCAAACTCCTGGGCTCAAGTGATCTTCCTGCCCGGGCCTCCCTAAATTCTGGGATTACAGGAGTGAGCCACCACATCAGGACCACTCTTGATTGTTATACAAAGGGTAGCAGAGTAGAGAATATTAATCTGTGCCTTACTTTTTTTTTTTTGAGACAGGGTCTAGCTCTGTCACCCATGTGGAGTGCAGTGGTGTGATCATGGCTCAGTGCAGTCTCAAATTCCTGGGTTCAAGTGATCTTCCCACCTCAGCCTCTAGAGTACCTGGGACTATAGGCACATGTCATGAAGCCCATTTATTTTTGTTGTTGTTAGAGACAGAGTCTCCTATGTTGCCCAGGCTAGTCTCGAAAACCTGGGCTCAAGTGATCTTCTTGTCTCAGCCTCCTGAGAAGCTAGGATTGCAAGTGTAAGTCACTACGCCTGACCTTTTCAATTTTTTTAACATAAAATTATGGCTGGTGGCCGGGTTCGGTGGCTCAGCCTATAATCCCAGCAGTTTGGGAGGCCAAGCCGAGTGGATTGCCTGAACCCGTGGATTTGAGACCAGCCTGGGCAACTTGGCGAGACCTCATGTTTTTTTTTTTTTGAGTTGGAGTCTCACTCTGTCACCCAGATTGGAGTGCAGTGGCCGTTCCCGGCCACCGCAGCCTCGACCTGCTGGTCTCCGGCGATCCTTCTGCCTCAGCCTTCCAAGTAGCTGGAATTACAGGCGCGTGCTACCTCGCCCGGCTAATTTTTTGATTTATCGTAGAGATGAGGTCTCGCCAAGTTGCCCAGGTGGGTCTAGAACCCGCGGACTCAGGCAACCCACTCACCTCAGCCTCCCAAAGGTGCGGGATTACAGGCTGAGACACTGAGCCCGGCTGAGACCTCATCTTTACAATAAATAAAAAAAAAAATTCGCTGGGCTTGGTAGCGTATGCCTGTAGTTCCGGCTACTTGGAAAGGTGAAGCCGAGCTTGGTGGCTCAGCCTGTGATCCCGCTCCTTTGGGAGGCTGAGGTGAGTGGATTGCCTGAACCCGCAGGTTCGAGACCCACCTGGGCAACTTGGCGAGACCTCATCTCTACAATAAAAAAAAAAAAAATCAGCCGGGCATGGTAGCGCGCACCTGTAGTTCCAGCTACTTGGAAGGCTGAGGCGGAAGGATCGCTGGAGCCCAGCAGGTCGAGGCTGCGGTGGACGGGAGTGGCCACTGCACTCCAGTCTGGGCGACAAAGTGAGACTCCAACTCAAAAAAAAAAAAAAAAAAAAAAAGAAAGAAAGAAAGAAAAAAAAGAAAGGTGAGATGGAAGGATCACCAGAGGCCAGTAGGTCAACACTGGGGTGGCCATGAGTGTGTCACTGCACTCCAGCCTGGGCAACAGAGTAAGATCCCAAATCAAAAAATAAAATAAAATAAATATATATATGGCTGGACATGGTGGCTCATGCCTGTAATCCCAGTACTTTGGGAGGTGGAGGTGAGATAACATAGGAGGAAATCTAGATATCTGGAATTTGGTGATGACCTTCTAGATAAAAGGCAAGATCCATGAAGAAATAATTGATAAAATGTACTTCATTAAAATTTAAAAATTCTGCTCTATGAAAGACACTGTCAAGAGAATGAGAGAATGAGTCACAGACTGGAAGAAAGCATTTGAAAAGACACATGTGGCCGGGCTTGGTGACTCAGCCTGTAATCCCAGCACTTTGGGAGGCTGAGGTGAGTGGATTGACTGAGCCCATGGGTTCGAGACCCACCTGGGCAACTTGGCAAGACCTTATCTTTACAATAAATCAACAATTAGCCGGGCATGGTAGTGTGTGCCTTCCAGCTACTTGGAAGGCTGAGGCGGAAGGATTGCCGGAGCCCAGAAGGTCGAGGCTGTGGGGGCTGGGAGCAGCCGCTGCACTCCAGTCTGGGTGACGGAGTGAGACTCCAACTCAAAAAAAAAAAAAGAAAGAAAAAGAAAAGACACATGTGATAAAAGATTTTTACCTAACATATATAAAGAACACTTAAACTCAACAAGTGTTAACTGGGCTTGGTGGCTCACGCCTGTAATCCCAGCACTTTGGGAGGCTGAGGTGAGAGATACCTGAGCCCACTGGTTCAAGACCAGCCTGGGCAACTTGGTGAGACTGCATCTCTACATTAAACCAAGAAAAATTAGCTGGGTGTGATGGCACGTGAATTTAGTTCCAGCTACTTGAAAGGCTAAAGTGGAAGAATCGCCTGAGCCCAGTAGGTAGAGGCTGCAGTGGCCGTGAGGGTGCTATTGTAGTTCAGCCTGGGCAACTGAGACTCGGACTCAAAAAAAAAAACTTTTTTATTTTATTTTTTTTAGTTGGGGTCTCACTGTGTCTCCCAGGGTAGACTGCAGTGGCATGATCATGAGTCACTGCAGCGTCACACTTCCGGATTCAAGTGGTCCTTTTGCTTCAGTCTCCCGAGTAGCTAAGACTACAGGTGTGCACCACCAAGACTGGTTGATTTTTTTGTAGAGCCAAGGTCTTGAACTCCTGGACTCAAGCAATCCTCCCACCTTAGCCTCCCAAATTGTTAGGATTATAGGTATGAGCCCAGAAGAAAAAAAAAAATTGTTCCGTCCTTTTGGTAGCGCCATGGTATCCATGTATCATTATTTACATGATCAGTTTCCTATCAATGGACACAATGGACATTTTTTATTTTTTATTTTTTTTAGTTGGAGTCCCATTCTGTTGCCCAGATTGGAGTGCAGTGCCACACTCATGGCCACTGCAGCCTCGACCTGCTGGGCTCCAGTGATCCTTCCACCTCAGTCTTCCAAGTAGCCAGAACTAGAGGTATGAGCTACCATGCCCAGCTAATTATTTTATTTTATTTTATTGTAGAGATGAGGTCTCGCCAAATTGCCCAGGCTGGTCTCCAACCCGTGAGCTCAGACGACCCTCTCAACTCAGCCTCCCAAAGAGCTGGTATTATAGGTGCGGGCTACCGCGCCCAGCCCAGCAGCATTTATTGATAGTGACATTTTTCGGTCTGGACTTCCTGGTGCCAGGTATCAGAGGTATCTCATAGCTTTAATCAGTAGGACCAGGCAGAAGCATTAATCACGTTTGCCATACAGTAAAGGAAGTTTACAAGGCCTAAGACATCATGCATTACACAAAAGTTATACAAATCATAAAACTTACGATTACCTTGATACAAAAGCCATACAAATCATAAGGCTTACGATTACATTGATACTATATTATTCAAATTTATAACCACTCAGAAAAAGGGAGTAAATGGAGATTTGCATCTTTCAGTTGATTGAACTTAGACTACAGGGAAGTCAAGGATCCCCTGAAGCTACTTTACTGGGAGTGCATAGGAGATAAGGGAAAGCAGCTCTCAGGAATATTGTTCAGGAATGTACAGGAGCGCTTGCACCCTTGTCATGCCCTTCTCTAGGTGCTGTGACAGTATGGAGGGACAGAAGCTGCTCTCTGTTTCACTGCCTTGTCTTCCCAAAGCTCTCGGATTGTAGGTGTGAGCTACTATGTCTGGCCTGATAATCATTTCTTTGGTGTCTGGTTGTAGCTCAATAGAACTGAACCTTAATCACCATTACTCTTTCCTCTGGAAAAGTCTTTCCTTGTCCTCCTTATCCTATACAATAAAATTCCATCTTTTTTTATTTTTTATTTTTGAGTTGGAATCTCACTCTATCGCCCAGGCTGGAGTGCGGTGGTATGCTCATGGCCACCACAGCCTTGACCTGCTGGGCTCAGATGATTCTTCAGTCTCAGCCTTCCAAGTAGCTGGAACTACAGGCACACACCACCACACCTGGCTAAAATTTTGATTTATTGTAGAGACAAGGCCTTGCCAAGTTGCCCAGGCTGGTCTTGAACCCCTGGACTCAGGCAATCCTCTTACCTCGGCCTCCCAAAGTGCTGGGATTATAGGCTTGAGTCACTGTGCCCAGCCCCACTGTGAGCTCTTTAAGGGCTTACATATGAGACACGTTGTTGCAATTCATCATTGTATCTACATAGAATGCTTAGCACAAAGTAGAAAGCACAGTACTTTTGTTTTTTTAGATTAGAAAATATAGTCTATTTAGAAAGTAAATTAAAGAGAGAGAGAGAGAGGGAAAGAGAAGTGATTGACCTCCCCAAGGTAGGGGAGGGGGCCAAAGCTTAAAAAAGCATGGATGGGCCGGGCTCGGTGGTTCAGCCTATAATCCCAGCGCTTTGGGAGGCCGAGGTGAGCGGATTGCCTGAGCCCGCGGGTTCGAGACTCGCCTGGACAACTTGACAAGACCTCATCTCTACAATAAATAAAAAAATTAGCCGGGTGTGGTAGTG
The DNA here is from genome assembly GCA_027257055.1 of Cephalopachus bancanus. Taxonomy (NCBI): domain Eukaryota; kingdom Metazoa; phylum Chordata; class Mammalia; order Primates; family Tarsiidae; genus Cephalopachus; species Cephalopachus bancanus. The sequence continues at coordinate 8,920 of JAPVLO010001824.1, read as the reverse complement.
CGCGCCTGTAGTTCCAGCTACTTGGAAGGCTGAGGTGGAAGGATCGCTGGAGCCCAGCAGGTCTGCTCCCGGCCACTGCACTCCAGTCTGGGTGACAGAGTGAGACTCCAACTCAAAACAAAACAAAACAAACAAAAAAGCATCGATGACCATAGCTCAAAGAGCACATGGCCATACCATAGTTTAGCCAAGCCAATACTGTTTCTAAAACAAGCTTTATTTTTTTTAGAGCAGTTTCAGGTTCACAGCAAAACTGAGTGGCAAGTACAGAGTTTCCATGTACCCCCAACTCCCACGGGCACAACCTCCCCCACCATCTGCATCCTGCACCAGAGTGGTACATTTGTTGCAATGGATGAACCTACACTGACCTTTCCTTATCACCCAAGGTCTATAGTTTGCATTGGGATCTACTCTTGGTGTTGTACATTCAATGGGTTTGAATAAATGTATAATGACATGTATCTACCACTGTGGTATCATACAGAATAATTTTTTTTTTTAATTGAGTTGAAGTCTCACTCTGTTGCCCAGACTGGAGTGCAGTGACCGCTCCCGCCACCACAGCCTCAACCTGCTGGGCTCCGGCAATCCTTCCACCTCAGCCTTCCGAGTAGCTGGAATTACAGGCGCCGCGCTACCACGCCCGGCTGATTTTTTTGATTTATTGTAGAGATGTGGTCTCACCAAGTTGCCCAGGTGGGTCTTGAACCCGCGGGCTCAGGCAATCCACTCACCTCAGCCTCCCAAAGGGCGGGATTACAGGCTGAGCCACTGAGCCCGGCTCAGAATAATTTAAATGCCCTGAAAATCCTCTGTGCTCTCACTATTCATCCCTCCCTTCCCCCAATCCCAGACAACCTCTGATCTTTTTACAGTCTCCATAGTTTTGCCATTTTCAGAATGCCAGATAGTTGAAATTATACAGTATGTAGTCTTTTCAGATTAGCTTGCAATTTAGTAATATGCATTTAAAGTTTCCCCATCTTGGCCCAGCATGGTCGCTCACACCTATAATTCCAGCACTTTGGGAGGCCAGGGTGAGATGATTGCCTGAGTTCACGGGTTCAAGACCAGCCCGGGCAACTTCTTGAAACCTCACCTTTACAATTAATAAAAAAAATTAGCTGGACGTGGAGGTACACACCTGTAGCTCCAGCTACTTGGATGGCTGAGGCAGAAAGATCGCCTGAGCTCACAGGCTGAGGCTGCGGCGGCTGTAAGCATGCCACGGCCCTCCAGCCTGGGTGACAGAGTGAGACTTCAACTCAAAAAAAAAAAAAAAGTTTCCCCATCTTGGCTGGGTACAGTGGCTCACACCTATAATCCCAGCACTTTGGGAGGTTGAGGTGAGAGGAATGCCTGAGCTCATGGGTTAAAGACCAGCCTGGGCAACTAGGCAAGACCTCATCTTTACAAGAAATAAAGAAATTAGCCGGGTATGGTGGCACATGCCAGTAGTTCCAGCTACTTGGAAGACTGAGGCAGAAGAATTGCTAGAGCCCAGCAGGTGGAGGCTGCAGTGGCTGTGAGCGTGCCTGGGCATCAGAGTGAGACTCCAACTAAAAATTAAATTAAATTAAATTAAAAATAAAGAAAAAGCCGGGCTCGGTGGCTCAGCCTATAATCCCACGCCTTGGGAGGCTGAGGTGAGTGGATTGTCTGAGCCCGTGGGTTCGAGATCCACCTGGGCAACTTGGTGAGACCTCATTTCTACAATAAATAAAAAATTAGCCGGGCGTGGTAGCGCGTGCCTGTAGTTCCAGCTACTCGGAAGGCTGAGGCGGCAGGATCGCTGGAGCCCAGCAGGTCGAGGCTGCGGTGGCCGGGAGCGGCCACTGCACTCCAGTCTGGGTGACAGAGTGAGACTGCAACTCAAAAAATAAATAAATAAATAAATAAATTTCCCCATCTCTCATCATGGCTTGATAGCTCATTTCCATTCAGTGGTAATAAAGTTCCATTGTAGGGCTAGGCATGGTGGTTCAAGCCTGTAATCTCAGTACTTTGGGAGGCCGAGGCAAGAGAATTGCCTGAGTCCAACCTGGGCAACTTGGTAAGACCTCCTCTCTACAATAAATTTTAAAAAATTATCTGGGCGTGGTGGTACACACCTGTAGTTCCAGCTACTTGGAAGACTGAGGAGGAAGGATCACTTGAGCCCAGCAAGTCAAGGCTGCAGTGGCTGTAAGCATGTCACTGCACTCCAGTGTGGTGAAGGAGTGAGACTTCAACTCAAAAAAAATTTTTTTTTCAAGCCGGGCTCGGTGGCTCAGCCTGTAATCCTGCGCCTTTGGGAGGCTGGGGTGAGTGGATTGCCTGAGCCCGTGGGTTCGAGACCTGCCCGGGCAACTTGGTGAGACCTCATCTCTACAATAAATCAAAAAATCAGCCTGGCGTGGTAGCGTGTGCCTGTAATTCTGGCTACTTGGAAGGCTGAGGCAGAAGGATAGCCAGAGCCCAGCAGGTTGAGGCTGCGGTGGCCGGGAACGGCCACTGCACTCCAGTCTGGGCGACAGAGTGAGAGAGGCTCCAACTCAAAAAAAAAAAAATGTTTTTTTAAATGTAAAGAGCCCCTTTAGAAGGTCTATTCATTTTAGCTGATCATAATGAATGACAATCATTTTTTTGCACTGTATCATTGTATGTTTGTATGTTTGCCTATTTGTAAGATGAGCCCAAGGCATAAGTTCTGTCTACAATGTGGTTCTTATTCACCTGAAATGCCCTTTAGTATCCTACTAAGAAATCTTCTATTCAATTACTTAAGAACACTTTAACTTTATAAATTGCGAGCTGTTTGAACAGGTTGATTCAATTAAGAGCATAAAAAAGACCAATATCACTATTGTCATAAAATTCTTTAAAATTATGCAAAAGCCACACGATCTTCCTGAGGTAAGACCGAAACACAAACAGAGCTGTTTTCTTTCTACTGTGGGTTATTAAGTTTAATTGCTTCGTTCTCATGATTGCTTTTGAAAGAGAAGGAATCAATCAAGCTTTCACCAAAAGCGGATGCCATTGCATTATGTATGAGGTTGGCAAGGGAAGAGAGACCTGTGACCTCCAAGGAAACCAGGATCTAAAGCACTTGTGAATGGGAGGTTCTTGCGTGTCCAAGTGTCTTTTGTTAGGAGACACGCTGCCTTGGAACATTAACGTCAATGTTATTTACTTACTGTAAGTTTCTTAAGTTAATATTTTTGGATGGTGATGCCACTGATCCAACATTAGAAAAATATAAAGACACACTTTCCCCAGGAGTGTTGAAAAGGCTGTGTCCACATTGCCCTTTTCAAATCCCTTGGATATTTACGGCATCCATTTTTGTGCTGACAGAGCAGGATTAGGGGTGTCCATGATGGATGAAAATTTGTCTGCGTTTGAATCTCCTGGCCCCCTGGGAGCAAGTCCTTGGCCTCACTGACACCAGAGTCCAGCATGCTGAGTGAATTGGCCCAGAGTCTTCACTTAAAGGCAATTATTTTACATCTGAAAGTTTTTTTGTTTTTTTGTTTTGTTTTTCAGTTGGAGTCTCATTCCATCGCCCAGACTGGAGTGCAGTGGCCGCTCCCGGCCACCGCAGCCTCGACCTGCTGGGCTCCGGCGATCCTTCCGCCTCAGCCTTCCGAGTAGCTGGAACTACAGGCGCGCGCTACCATAACCAGCTAATTTTTGATTTGTTGTAGAGATGAGGTCTCACCAAGTTGCCCAGGCAGGTCTCGAACTCGCAGGCTCAGGCAATCCACTCACCTCAGCCTCCCAAAGTGTGGGATTACAGGCTGAACCACTGAGCCTGGTTTTTTTTTTTTTTTTTTTTTTGAGTGGGAGTCTCACTCTGTCATCCGGATTGGAGTACAGTGGCACACTCCCAGCCACCACAGCCCTAACCTGCTGGGCTCAGGCGATCCTTCTGCCTTAGCCTTCCAAGTAGCTGGAACTACAGGCACGCGCCACCACACCCGGCTAATTTTTCTAGATTTATTGTAGAGATGAGGACTCACCAAGTTGTCCAGGCTGGTCTCAAACTCCTGGGCTCAGGCAATCCTCTCACCTCAGCTTCCTAAAGTGCTGGGATTATAGGCGCGAGCCATCATACCTGGTCCCTAATTTTTTTTTTTTATACTTTATGTTATTGCAAAGGTGCGGGGTATAAGTCAGGATCAGGTACATCAGTAATGTTTGTGCAGGTGAAGTTTGGGCCTCCATCTGGTGCTCACTTCCCCTGGTTTAGGATCAGGTACGTCTTGTGTTGGTACGTGCCTTGCCTTTCTCCCTCCCTTGGCAGCGTCCCACAACTGCCGATTCCTCCCTTGTGCTTTTGTGATTAGTGTTCAGGCCCCACTTATGAGGGAAAACACGTGGTATTCCGTGATTTGCTTCTGTGATAGATCGCTATGATTGTCTCCAATTCCATCCAATTTGCTAAGAAGTTCATGATTTTGTCCTTCTTTATGGCTGCCTCTTCCCTAATTCATTTTTTTTTTTTTTTGAGTTGGAGTCTCACTCCATCACCCAGGCTGGAGTGCAGTGGCACACTCACAGTCACCCCAGCGTTGATCTGCTGGGCTCTGGCGATCCTTTCACCTCAGGCTTCCAAGTAGCCAGAACTACAGGTACACTACCATGCCCGGCTAATTTTTTGATGTATTGTAGAGATGAGGTCTCACCATGTTGCCCAGGTTGGTCTCAAACCCGCGGTCTCATGCAATCCTCCTGCCTTGGCCTCCCAAAGTGCTGGGATTACAGGCTTGAGCCACTGTGTCTGGCCTCCCTAATTTTTGAATCCCTCTCCATGTTGAGGAGTCTGTTTCCTTGTTATAACAGGAGTTCACCACTGGGAACCACTGAATATTCCCAGACTTTAGAGCCATGTTACAGTTGTGATATCTTTCCGCATAGTTTCGGAGCAAGTTCTCCCATTGAAAGGTTTCCCATCTAACCTGCCAGCAAGATTGGGCTTCATTAATGTGTTGTTTGTTATCTTTGTAGACAAGAATCAGCAGGCATCAGAAACAGCTGGCAATGGTAGAATATCTGGGGTGAGGTGGAATCTCTGGAGGCAAAATAAGAATTTGGTGGCTAGGCGTGGTGGCTCAAACCTATAATCCCAGTACTTTGGGAAGCCGGGGCAAGAGGATTGCCTGAATCCGGGGTTCAAGACCAGCCTGAGCAACTTGGGAAGACCTTGTCTCTACAATATATCAAAAAATTACCCTGGAGTGGTGGCAAGCACCTGTGGCTCCAGCAACTTGGAAGGCTGAGGCAGAAGGATCCCCTGAGTCCAGCAGGTGGAGGCTGTGGTGGCCATGAGCGTGCCATTGCACTCCAGCCTGGGCGACAGAATGAGACTCCAACTCACACATACACACAATTTGGTAAATGGCCCTCTCTCTAAAGAGATCACATCATTGTTCTCTGCTTGACAGAAATATTGACTTTTTTTTTTGAGTTGGATTCTCATTCTGTCGCCCAGGCTGGAGTGCAGTGGCATGATCACGGCCACCGCAGCCATGCCCTGCTGGGCTCCGGCGATCCCTCTGCCCCAGCCTTCCAAGAAGCCAGAACTACAGGTGCATGCTAACACTCCTGGCTAATTTTTGATTTATTGTAGAGACGAGGTCTCACCAAGTTGCCTGGGTGGGTCTCGAACCTGTGGGTTCAGGAAATCCACTCGCCTCAGCCTCCCAAAGTGCTGGGATTACAGGCCGAGCCACCAAGCCTGGCCAGAAATGTTGACTCTAATAATTATGTCTCTCTCCACCCTAAATATCATTAACTAACAACTTAAAAGCCATGTTTTCTATAGAAGGAGGCATTCTTTTCCTAAGTGTCTAATTTCACTTTATTTATTTTTTATTTTTTGGGGTTGGAGTCTCACTCTGTCACCCAGACTGGAGTGCAGTGGCCGCTCCCGGCCACCACAGCCTCGACCTGCTGGGCTCCGGCGATCCTTCCGCCTCAGCCTTCCGAGTAGCCGGAATTACAGGCATGTGCTACCATGTCCGGCTGATTTTTTGATTTATTGTAGAGATGAGGTCTCGCCAAGTTGCCCAGGTGGGTCTCGAACCCGCGGACTCAGGCAATCCACTCACCTCAGCCTCCCAAAGGGCGGGATTACAGGCTGAGCCACCGAGCCCGGCTTAATTTCACTTTAATTAAGAATAATTTTAGTCTGTCAAATTGTTGAACTTGGAGCCGAACCTCCTAAGCACACATTCCTTCTTTCACAGCTCTTGGAACAACAGAGAGGAGAAAAAGGGAACTCACATATTTCTCAGAGCCTACCTGAGTGCCGGGTGCAGTAACTCTCCCAAATTCTTTACTTTTTATTTGTATTTATGTATTTATTTTTTGAGTCAGAGTCTCACTTTGTCACCCGGGCTGGAGTGCAGTGACATGCTCACGGCCACTGCAGCCTCAACCTGCTGGGTTCAGGCGATCCTTTCACCTCAACCTTCCAAGTAGCTGGGACTACAGGTGTGTGCCACCATGCCCAGTTAATTTTTTTTTTATTGTAGAGATGAGGTCATGCCAAGTTGCCCAGGTTGAGCCACTGCACCGGGTCTGTTTTCAATTCTTTTTTTTGTTGTTGTTTTTGTTTTGTTTTGTTTTTTGAGTTGGAGTCTCACTCTGTCGCCCAGACTGGAGTGCAGTGGGCGCTCCCGGCCACCGCGGCCTTGACCTGCTGGGCTCTGGTGATCCTTCCGCCTCAGCCTTCCAAGTAGCCGGAATTACAGGCGCTCACTACCACGCCCGGCTGATTTTTTTATTTATTGTAGAGATGAGGTCTCCCCAAGTTGCCCAGGCGGGTCTCGAACCCGCGGGCTCAGGCAATCCACTCACCTCAGCCTCCCAAAGGCGCGGGATTACAGGCTGAGCCACTGAGCCCGGCTTTTTTTTCAATTCTTATGCATATATACCTAGGGGTGGAATTAGTGGATCATGTTTAACTTGTTGAGGAACCACCAAATTGTTTTCTTTCTTTTTTTTTTGAGTCAGAGTCTCACTGTCACCCAGGCTAGTGTGCAGCGGCATGTTCATGGCCACTGCAGTCTCCGCCTGCTGGGCTCAGGTGATCCTTTCCTTCCAGTAGCTGGAACCATAAGTGTGCGTCACCACGCCTGGCTAATTTTTTGATTTATTGTAGAGACACGGTCTCACCAGGTTGCCCAGGCTGGTCACCAACCCCCGGGCTCAGGCAATCCTCTCGCCTCTGCCTCCCAAAGTGCTGTAATTACAGGCATGAGCCACTGCACCTGACTAAATTGTTTTCACAGTGGCTGCACCATCTTGTATTCCCCAAAACAATGTGTGAGAGTTCTAATTTTTCATATCTTTCTTTTTTTTTTTTTTTTTTGAGTTGGAGTCTCACTCTGTCGCCCAGACCGGAGTGCAGTGGCCGCTCCCGGTCACCGCAGCCTCGACCCGCTGGGCTCCGGCGATCCTTCCGCCTCAGCCTTCCAAGTAGCTGGAACTACAGGCATGTGCTACCACGTCTGGCTGATTTTTGATTTATTAATAGAGACGAGGTCTTGCCAAGTTGGCCGGATGGGTCTCGAACCCGCAAGCTCAGGCAATCCACTTGCCTCAGCCTCCCAAAGTGCTGGGATTACAGGCTGAGCCACTGAGCCCGGCCTTTTTTTTTGATATACTGTAGAGATGAGGTCTTGCCAAGTTGCCGAGGTGGGTCTTGAACCCGCGGGCTCAGGCAATCCTCTCACCTCAGTCTCCCAAAGCACTGGGATTACAGGCTGAGCCACCGAGCCTGGCTAGGTCATTTTATTTTGAGTTGGAGTCTCACTCCCTCACCCAGACTGGGATGCAGTGCCACGCTCACTGCCACCCCAGCATCGACCTGCTGGGCTAGGGCGATCCTTCTGCCTCAGCCTTCTAAGTAGCCGGAATTACAGGTGTGTGCTACCACACCCAGCTAATTTTTAAAAATTTACTGTAGAGAGGGGGGGATCTCCTCAGGTTGCCAGGGCTGGTCTTGAACCCGCAGGCTCAGGCAATTCACTCGCCTAGGCTTCCCAAAGTGCTGGGATTACAGGCTGAGCCACCAAGCCTGGCCAGAAAAGGTAATTTTATATGACTTAACCTAATAGAGCAAGCAGTTTGCAACAATTAATTTTAATTAGGTGAGGACCAGGTACATATCCATATAGTTTATCTTTTGTCTAAGACTAAATAAATAAACAAACAAACAAACAAATAAATAAATACCTGCAAATAAATAAATTCATTAAAAAAGAAACCAGATGAGAAGAAGTGACTGCAGTCGATTAGGAGTGAGAAGTAACAGTAGCAGTGAGGACAACACAATGTAGATATGATGGAGACAGCATTAGAAGGTAGACAGGAATGGTGAGTTCATCAGTTGTGAGTATGCGCTGATTCTGTTGATTTTACCCTTTAGATAAAAGTAGTATTCAAATACAGCTAGTTCTCTCTCCTTCTCTGTTATCTCCCCAGTCCAAGCTGTCATCTCTCAGGTAGACTGAGATAATGAACTCCTAAGATCCCTTCCACATGAATTATTTTTATTCCATATCTATTCTTGATTTTTCCAATTTATTCTCCATGTTGCAAAGTGATTTTTTTTTTGAGTTGGAGCCTCACTCTTGTCGCCCAGGTTGCAATGCAGTGGAACGCTCACGGCCACCACAATCTCAGCCTGTTGGGTTTAGGTAATCTTTCTGCCTCAGCCTTCCAAGTAGCTGGAACTAAAGATGCACACCACCATGCCCGGCTAGTTTTTGTGATTTATTGTAGAGATGAGGTCTCACCAAGTTGGCTGGGCTGGTCTTGAACCCCCAGGCTCAGGCAATCCTCTCACCTCAGCCTCTCAAACTGCTGGGATTACAGGCTGAGCCACTGCGCCTGGCTGATGATTTTTGGTTTTTTGCTTTCTGTT
>JAPVLO010001823.1:0-52852 GCA_027257055.1 Cephalopachus bancanus | reverse complement strand
CTGAGAGATCTTGAAGATATATTTTTTAGTTCAACTGTCAATGTCTCTATTTTGGAGTTTTCTGTGCCCTAATAAATCCTTGAGGTACTTTCTAAGAACCACTCTTAAAACCACTGTCATGAGCCAGGTATGCATACAATATGAGCCAGGTATGCATTATTCCATAGAATACTTTCACCAGGACTTGTTCCCAAGCCAGAAACTATCACTATAACTCCATTAGCCTCAGAAAATCCTTGAATATAGCTCCAGGCAACTGACAGTCATAGCCATTGTGAGGGCAAATTTTTATCTCCATTCTGGTCAGAAGATTAAGTCTGGTTCTGCCGAGTGGGTACTGTCATGTCTTTATATTTTTCTTCATTTTATTTTTATTTTAAAGATGTAGGGTAAAATTCAGGATGAGGTATACTAATGGTCATTGTACAGATAAAGTTTGGGCCTCACTTTGGTCCCTCCTTCACCTGGTTAGAGATCAGGTACCCTTATTGATGAAGTGTACCCTTCTCCTCCCCTGGCAGTTTCCCACTACCGCCAATCCCTTTCTTACAGAATTATGATAATTGTTCAGGTCCATTTATGAGCGAGAACATATGATACTCGGTTCTTTATTTCAGTGATAGATCACTCAGTATTATAGACTTTAGATCCATCCAGGTTGCTGTGAAGTGTATAATTTTGTCCTTCCTTATGACTGGATACTATTCCATTGTTCATATGTACCACATTGTTTTAATCTAGTCTACTTTTGATAGGCAGCATGATTGATTTCATGTTTTTGCTCTTGTGAATAACGCTGCAGTAAACATGTGTGTGCAGCTATCTTTTTCATAGAGTGATTTAAGGCAGGATTCTGTAAGGTGGATAACTTATGTATTTAAAAAAATTTATCTTAAATATGTGGGGTACAATTCAGGGTTAGTTGCACAAATGTTCATTATGCAGGTACCCTTGTTGATGATGTGTGCCCCCTTCCGCCGGCAGTTTCCCACTACTGCCAATCCCGCACCCGCCCTCCCCTGGCAGTTTTCCACTACTGCCAATCCCATTCTTATAGTTTTACCATAGTTGTTCAAGGTCCGCTTATGAGTGAAAACATGTGATACTCAGTTCTTTGTTTCTGTGATAGATCATTCAGTATTATAGCCTATAAGTCCACCCAGGTTGCTGCCAAGTTCAAAATTTTGTCCTTCTTTATAGCTGTGTAATATTCCATCATGTATATGTATCACATCTTTTGAGGTTATCCTCTCATCAGACTTGAAGAGACAGACACCACTCACCTACACTGGAACAGTTATGTCTTTAAAAGTCACCACAGCACAAAAGTCTTTTATTTTGGTGAGATGAACCTTATTAGTTTTTCAGCAGTTTCAATGAGGCCTAGTTTATCTGTTTTTCTTTTGATGAATCATGCTTTCTGGCATCAATCGAAGTACCCTTTGCCTAGCCTTAGTGATTTTCTACTGTTTTCTTCTAAAAGCTTCATAATTTGATATTTTGCATTTAAGCTTATGGTCCATCTTGGGTTGTTTTTTGTACTAAGTTGTGCATTAGGTTGAGCTTTCTTTTTTTACCTAAAAATTCCTGATCACTTCAGATCACTTGAAAAGTCTACCTTTTCTCCATTGAATTAGTTTCCTATGGCTGCTGTATCAAAGTACTACAAATTTGGTGGGTGTAAAAGAGTACCATTTTATTACTTTATTGTTCTAAAAGTCTAATGTCTGGAATGGCTCTCACAGGACTAAAGTCAAAGTGTCATAAGTGCTGCCTCTTGGAAGTTATAAGGGAATATTTGTTACTTGCCTTTTCCAGCTTCTCATGGCCTGTGTTCCTTGGCTCATGGTTGGGCTACTCCAATTTTTCCTTCCATCTTCACATTCCATCTTCTGATTCTGCTTCTGTCATTGCAACACTTCACTGTCAGCTCTGACCTTCCTAATTTCATCCTTGAGGGTCCTCTTGATTACATTGGGTACACCTAGATACCTTCATAATAATCTTCTCATCTGAAGATTCTTAATCGCATCTGGAAAGTCCCTTTTGCCAAGTGAAAAAACATAATCACAGGCTCTGGGGACTAAGATGTGTATATTTTTGAGGATGCCATTATTTATCCCACCACAAATTCCTTTTACTATTTTGGAAAATTCAGTTGGGCATATTTGTGTGGTCTACTTCTGGATTCTCTATTTTGTTTCATTCATCTGTATGAATGAGTGTGTCTATCTATTGCTAATTTCAGTCTGTCTTTTTTTTAAGAAAAAAATATGTAAAGTTTATTATTCACCTTTCACAGATTGGAAAGGGGGCTGACATACAGAGGCAATATTTGCAGAAGTCATGGAAATATTTACATTCACTGGTTTACTCTAAAGGATATTGCAAGGATGCAGATGAAGAGATGCATAGGGCAAGGTATGGGAAGAGGTGCACAAAGAGTGTCAGTGAGACTTGACATCAAACAGACCTCCCCCTTTCTACTTTTTTTTCCAAAGTTTCAGATATTCTGGTTCTCTGAGTTCCATATACATTTTAGAATAATATCTGAAACTGAAAAAAAAAATTGGTGGAATTTTGATAAAAATTGTGTTTAACTTGAATGTAATTTAGGAGAAATAGACATCTTTTCTTTTTTTTTTTTTGAGATAAGGTCTTGGTCTCCCACCCAGGCAAGAGTGGAGTGGTGAAATCATAGCTCACTTCAGCTTTGAACTCCTGGTCTCAAAAAATCCTTCCACATCAGTCTCCCAACAGTTACTGGGACCTAGGCTCAAGTCACCAAGGGCTGACATTGTTGGTTTTTAGGGAAGTAAGAGTATCACTTCCAATTGTCTTTTAGCCAAGTTGTGGGTGTTTTTTTTAATGGATCTGGAAACAAAATGACACTAGGAAAATTGTCGAAATAATAGCATATACATTTTATTATTTTTAAATGTACACGGGGATCTTCATAAGAGAGTAAAGTCTAAAAAAGGACTAAAGCAATGTGCTTTTATACTTTTAAAATAAAGAATGAGCCGGGCTTGGTGGCTCAGCCTGTAATCCCACGCCTTTGGGAGGCTGAGGTGAGTGGATTGCCTGAGCCCGCGGGTTCGAGACCCGCCTGGGCAGCGAGACCTCATCTCTACAATAAATCAAAAAAAAATCAGCCGGGCGTGGTAGTGCATGCCTGTAATTCCAGCTACTTGGAAGGCTGAAGCGGAAGGATCGCCGGAGCACAGCAGGCGAGTCTGCAGTGGCCGGAAGTGGCCACTGCACTCCAGTCTGGGCAACCAAGGGAGACCCCAACTCAAAATAAATAAATAAATAAATAAAAATAAAGAATGATAGATTTGAGAATAATTAAAAACACAAAGGGAATGTGACCGAGAAAACTGTTTCTAGGTGAGTATCAGTGGGAAAAAAAAACACAGTTTTTCTCTGTTTTCACAGAACAACAATCAACACAGAGAACTTCTGGGACCAAACGTGTGGGTTTTCAGCTGCAAACCAAGTAACCAATCAATTCTTCAGCAGGCACCTGCTGGGTGGCCTTTAATTCAATTCTGACACTATCTACTAGAGATAGCTTCAGCTCCCACAGTTTGAGGGTTCATTCCGTAAGACTGCTCCCCCACTTCTGACACCAGTCACACGTCTTGGCCTCCATAACTTTTGACTAGCCTGCTTCCAGTTGAGGTGCCCATAGTCTCCTTCTTGAGTTGAATTGATTTACCAGAGTCATTCACAGAAGTCATGGAAATATTTACATTCACTGGTTTACTCTAAAGGATATTACAAGGATGCAGATGAAGAGATGCATAGGGCAAGGTATAGGAAGAGGTGCACAAAGTTTCCATGTCCTCCCTGAGCATGCCAACTCCAGGTACCTTAACGTGTTCAGTTATTGGGAAGCTCTCCATATCCAGTCTTCACGGGTCTTTTGTGGGGTCTTCATTGGACAGGATTGAGTGACAACTTTATAGAAATGTGAATGAGTATGATCCCATACTAATAGACTGAGGGGATACACAGTAAGGTCTGTCTGTACGGATTCTTCTTGGCTTCTCTGTGCAGAATTTCTTCCTCCAGAATATTGGGGAGAACCTTATCTGGAATGAGGGTCTTACAACCTACAAGTACACAGGATAGGTCAGATACTGGCCTTTGGGAAGAGGGAGTATAGTTTCTACTGCTAACTTAGGGGACTGCCAGGGTCAAAGGTAGAAGGAAGGAGAAGTCCAGAGAACAGGGCTATGGGAGCTTTGAACCAAGAATCATGGATGAATTGTATACACATGTACACACACATAATATACACATATATACATAAAACACACACACATTCACTACCCAAGGGAGTCACTAAGTGATATACAGGGGTCCAAAACTAGTGGAATATGAATATTACTTTGGAAAGTGTATTCAGGTTTATTGTAGACCCCAACCTCCTGTTTCTAGTAACAAGGGCTATTTTTCACCCTAGTATAGAGAGGTTACCACTACAGAAAAATGTTTATGGCTTGTCATGTGGAGGAAAAACAAGTCATTTAGCACTCTTTGAAACCACAATTTTTCTTTTCAACTGGAAATTATCAATATAACAAGCATAATTTGGGTTGGCACATCTTTCACTCTTTCTTTTTTCTGGTCTGAAAATTTACTAGATGTTTCAAACAATAAAAGCTGAGTTGATGGCTATGAAGAGAAAATTAGTAGCTATGCCACAAGGACTCTGAAATTGGAGAGAAGAACATAGATTAACATGAGAGTGAATAAACAGAAGGGAACAAATCTAAGCATAGTTCTCCACATTCTATTGAATTATCCCTGGAAATAGTTCGGTTCAATGAAGTAGTTTGGCCTCATTTATTGGATAAATAATATTTATCTTGTCTTTTAAAAGGTACTGGTTAGAGCCTGTGTGTCCCAAGTTATTTACACAGAAGCAACATTTGTCTCCATTTATTGGCTCTGTATCCTGCCTGTTGTACTGTTAGTCCATCCAGGACACCATGGCTCTAAAGTACCACAAAAGCTAAATGTCAACTTATGATGAATTGTTTTTAATATTAGCACAGTAATATTGAAATGTAGTTCTCCTACTATAGAAAGATTTAGGGCTGTCTTTTCTATCTCATCAACTCTAATGCTTGGGACATAAGCTCTCAACATCAAAAAGAACATACAAATGTGATATACAGATGGATTTTCAGTATTACATCTAGTTCATTTGTGTGGTATTACCTTATGAACAAAAAAGCCCAGACTTTATTCTGCCTAGGATTTGTCATTTACCTGTTGATAATCTGCTTTAATTATATGAATGCGTGCCTTTATTCAGCCGGTAATACCATTAAATTATTCACTTAAATCCCATATCTTTCATTCACAATAAAAACAGAAATTTTAGAGATGCCAGCAGGCATTGGTTGGCCAAAAACTACTTCAAAAAGAGTTTGTCTGTGTTTTCTATTTGGAATATGCTGAAATTTTATAATTTTTATGTTTTGTAATGTTCTAGCCCTGTAAGTCCATTTTCTTTTATTTTTTTTAACCCTTAAATATTTTATTTTAAAATTGTGGGGTACAATTCAGGTTTAGGTATACAAATATTCATTGTGCAGCTACCCTTGTTGTTGAGGTGTGCCCCCCCTTCCCCAGGCAGATTCCTACTTCAGCCCATTCCACCTCCCTATTCCCACCCAACCTCCCACCCCCCACAGTTTCCCACTATTCTCAATTCTTATAGTGTTACGAGTTGTTCAAGGTGCACTTATGAGTGAGAATATGTGATACTCAGTTCTTTGTTTCTGTGAAAGATCACTCGGTATTATAGACTCTAAGTCCATCCGGGTTGCTGTGAAGTTCACGATTTTGTTCTTCTCTATAGCTGTGTGATATTCCATTGTGGATATATATCACATTTAAAAAAATCCAGTCCTCTTTTGATGGGCAGCATGGTTGGTTCCATGTTCCTGCTATTGTGAGCAATGCTGCAATAAACATACATGTGCAGTTATCTTTTTTTATACAGTGACTTGAGTTCTTACTGGTATATTCCCAGTAGGGGGATTGCAGATTCATATAGAAAGTTGATTTTTAAAAGTTTTAGGAATCGCCACACTGTTTTTCACAGAGGTTGTACTAGTTTACACTCCCACCAACAGTGTAGAAGTGATCCCTTTTCACCACATCCTCTTCAGCATCTGTTATTTTTTGAGTTATTATTTTGTTTGTTTGTTTGTTTTTGAGGTGGAGTCCTGCTCCTGGCCACTGCAACCTCAACCTGCTGGACTCAGGCGATCCTTCCACCTCAACCTTCCAAGTAGCTGGAACTACAGGTGCGCGCTACCACACCCGGCTAATTTTTTGATTTATTGTAGAGATGAGGTCTCACCAAGTTGCCCAGGTGGGTCTCGAACCCGTGGCTCAGGCAATCCACTCACCTCAGCCTCCCAAGGCGCGGGATTACAGTCTGAGCCACCAAGTCTGACATTTTTTGAGTTATTGTTGATGGCCATTCTAACTGGAGTTCGGTGGTATCTCAGTGTAGTTTTAATCTGCGTTTCTTTGAAGACTAGTGAGGCTGAACATTTTTTCATGTATCTGTTAACTGCTCATATATTTTCCTTTGAGAAGTGTCTATTCATATCTTTTGCCCACTTTGCAATGGGGCTGTTTGTTTTTTTCTTTTCAGCACATTTTTATTCCTTGTAGATCCTAGATGTTAGGCCTTTGTCAGACACAGAGTTGGCAAATATGTTTCCCAGTCTGTGGGCTCTCTCCCTGCTATCTTGATGGTTTCTTTGACTTTGCAGAAGCTTGTCAGTTTGATGAGGTACCACTTGTCTATCTTATCTCTTATGGCACAGGCATTTGGGGTTTTGATCAGGAATTAGTTGCCAGTTACAATTTCCATAAGACTGTCCCCTGTATTTCCTAAGGTTCTTATAGTTTGAGGTTTTATGTTTAGGTCTCTGATACATTTAGAGTTGATTTTTGTATATGGGGATTGGTAGGGGTCCTGTTCTAATCTTCTGCATGTGATTAGTCAGTTTTCCCAGTACCACTTACTGGATAAGTTCTCCTCTCCCCAGTGTTTGGTGGTGGAGGTTTTGTTGAAGATGAGTTGGTTGAGAAATTGAGGTTTTGCTTCTGGCATCTCTAGTCTGTTCCATTGGTCTATGTGCCTGTTCTTGTACTAACACCAGGCTGTTTTGATCATTGTAGCTTTATAATGAAGTTTAAAGTCTAGGAATGTGATATCTCCAGCTTTTTTTTTTTTTTGCTGAGGATTGTTTTGGCTATTCTTGGTCATTTATGTTTCCATATGAATACCTGTATTGTTGTTTCTAGGTCTGAGAAGAATGTTGCTGGTAACTTGATGGGTACTGCATTAAATCTGTAAATTGCTTTAGGTAGAGTGGACATCTTAACAATGTTGATTCTTTCAATCCAAGAGCATGGAATATTTTTCCACTTGTTTGTGTCATATTTGATTTATTTGAGCAGTGTTTTGTAGTTTTCATTGTGGAGGTCTTTCGCATCTCTGGTTAGGAAGATGCCAAGATATTTCATTTTTTGTGGCTATATTGAATGGAATTGTGCTTTTTTTTGAGTCAGAGTCTCACTCTGCTGATCGCCTGAAAATTTGTCTCCCATCCTCTTACTTTGAGTCTGTGAGTGTCCTTTCTAGTGAGATGGGTCTCTTGAAGGCAATATATTGTTGCCTGGTGATATTTTATCCATTTTTTCATTCTATATCTTTTCAGTGGTGCATTTAGTCCATACACATTAAGGCTAAGTATTGGAATACAAGAGTTGATCCCTATCATAAAGTTCTTACAGAGTTGTTGTTGTGGTTTCTCTTTGTTTATTGTCTTTCTTTGGGTTTTGGGGTGGGTTTGTGTGTGTTTTACTCTTTTTCCTGTACTCTTGTGTAGAACGTTTTTGTTCTTTTTTCTTTTCTTCTGTGTTTAGTACTTTCTTAAGTGTTTCTTGTAGAGATCGTCTGATGGCAGCATAAGTTCTTAGGGATTGGATATCTGGGAAAGATATTAATTTTCCCTCACTGATGAAGCTTAGCTTGACTGGGTAGGTTATTCTTGGTTGAAATTGTTAATCTTTTAGAACTTTGAAGATAGGGCTCCAAGCTCTCCTAGTCTGCAAGGTTTCTGTAGATAAATCTGCTGATATTCTTTTTTTTTGAGTTGGAGTCTCACTCTGCTGCCAAGAGTGGAGGGCAGTGGCCGCTCCCAGCCACCGCAGCCACGACCTGCTGGGCTCCGGCAATCCTTCCACCTCAGTCTTCCGAGTAGCTGGAATTACAGGTGTACACTACCACACTCGGCTAATTTTTTTATTTATTGTAGAGATGAGGTCTCGCCTGCCCAGGCTGGTCTCGAACCCGTGGGCTCAGGCAATCCACTCACCTCAGCCTCCCAAAGGCATGGGATTATAGGCTGATCCACCAAGCCCGGCTATCTGCTGATATTCTAATTGGTCTTCCATGGTAGGTGATCTGGCCTTTTTCTCTTGCTGCCTTTAGGATTTTTTCTTTTATGCCTACCAGTTTAGGCAAATTATTATGTGTCTGGGATTTGGTCTTCTCATTTGTTGTCTTGCAGGTGTTCTCTGAATCTCTTGTGTTTGAATTTTTGCATCACTAATGAGATGAGGGAAGTTTTCTTCAATAATCTCATGGAATGTTTGTTCCAAGGTGGCCTCTGCCTCTCTCTCTGTTTCATGAAGTCCGATTACTCTTAGGTACAGTCTTTTGAAGTAATAGCTCATCTCTTGAAGGTATTTTTCTGTCTTTTTAAGCTTCTTTTCTATGTTTTTGACAGTTTGGGTTGGTTCTATATTTTGGTCCTCAAGCTCTGAGATTCTTTCTTCTACTTCGCTAATTCTGCTTTTCATGCTTATAAGTTTGTAATTTATTTCACTCACAGTATTCTTTACTACTGTTATCTCAGTTATCAACTCCTTCCTAGTTTCTTCTTGTCTCTCCTCAATTCTTTTTAAATCTCTCCATTAATGTCTTAATATCTAGGTTTGTAGTTTGAGACCAGTCATTCTGGGGGCTCTTCATTGTTTGCATTCTGAAGTCAGTTTTCTCAATGTCTGCCTTCCCAGGGGTCTGGGAGAGACCCATATTCTTCTTTTGTTTTTCTTCATTTGTGTAGATTTTTCTGTCTCCCCCTTTCCCTCCTCTTCCTTAGTTCTGTTTTTCAAACAAGGTGGGGTTGCTTTTACTTCCTTTGTGCACTCTCCTGGTCTTCTTTATGAGGGTCCTCTGGCTTTGTTCACT
This sequence comes from Cephalopachus bancanus, assembly GCA_027257055.1. NCBI lineage: Eukaryota > Metazoa > Chordata > Mammalia > Primates > Tarsiidae > Cephalopachus > Cephalopachus bancanus. Next base: position 43,554 of record JAPVLO010001823.1, on the reverse strand, counting down.
TTTGGGACTGGAGTGTGGGTTGGGAGCTGTACTTTTTGCAGTTTTGATGTTTAATTGAGGGGAAAACTGTGATTCAGAATCTATCTGCAGATCCCAGTATCCACCAACAGGTGCTTGGGCACACTGGAACCCATTTCCCACAGCCTTACAATCTGTCCATTCAGCAGGGTTTAGGTTTGCTCCCTGGAACAAAAGGAGGTATGAAAAGGAAAAATAATGGAAGAAGGAGGGGTCAAGAGGAAGCTAGAGAGAAAGAAGAGTGAGAGGGAAAACAGACATACATACCAACTAACGAATGAAAAAGAGATATAAGGTCAAAAAAATAGTGAAAAACAGACACACAAACAAAATTTCCTAAAGCATGCTGGTAATCTCACAAACACAGTCTTATAAAATCATGCTTTTGATACGTTTTTCCCCAACACAAACAGGTAGTCTAAATCAAAAAACAAACAAAAGTGAGCAAAACAGACAGTCAAAACAATAAAATCAAAAATCAAAATAAGAAATCAGACTAGCTCTGGAATCTTTCCTGAGGGTCTAAGGTCTCTTCAGCTCTGATCTCTAGCCTCTCCCCTTACTTTAATTGCAGGCAGATAAAGTTACTCCAAGCTTGAGTTGTTTCCCTTGGCTTGCTGCCTGAGAGGTCTGTCACAGGGCTGAGTTGCCTGTATCTGATTCAGTGTAGTGGAGGGCCTTTTGTCTCCTGTTTAGCGACATTACCTTAGAAACCAAGGTGGAGGCTGCTCGTAAATGGGTGGGGCAATGCAAATCTCTGCCTGGAAAATGGCCGAGGTGGGCAGCTCCTCTTTTGCGGATCCTTTCTCTCCACCCGTCCTTTCTCTCCACTCGTCTGGGTCCATGGGTGATCCACTATGATGGGCTGTGGTGGTGTGTCAGGCACTGGGGATCAGTGACACAGCTGGATGCTGGATCTGGTGTGCCACCAGTGGCCTGGGGTGGAGGAGGGAGCTGGTAATTCTCTCTTCTGGAGCTGAGAGCTGAGAGCAGTTGATTAGCACCTCCTTAAGATATACTGTTCCCTTACATAACGGCGGGGTCCCATGCTGGGTACCTCAGCCAGAGTGGGGACCAGAGCTCCAAAAGGCAGGGGGTGAGCAGTGACAGCAGCTTTGGACCCTGCACAGGGCACTTCAGCCAGGAATTTCTGAGGGGTGGGCTCCTAGAGACTCCCTGGGTGACAGTGGCTTGAAATAGGGCTGGGCATGGGGCCCAGAACCCAGGATGGGGAGCTGAAACTCTGAGAAGTGAGCACCGGGCCACTGGGCTGGGATCCCAGTCAGGGAGGGAGCTGGCAGTGGCTGAGTGCCAGGCGGATCAGTGTAGCCAGCAAGAGAACCCAGATCTCCACAAGGTGGTATCCAAGGGCCTCCACAGGTGGCAGCCAGTGGCTTGGGGCCAGGTGATATGTTGTAGCTTGGGAGGGAGCTGGGATTTCCACATGGCTGGGGCCCAGGGCCACCTATGGTGGAGCAGCAGCAACTGAGGGGCTTCAATAGCCAGCCTTGCATGGGACCGAGGGTCTCCAGGCCTTGAACCAGTCCAGCTGGTGGTGGGCAGGGTAGTGGGGGAAGGAAAGTAAGAGTCTTTTTGGGAACTCACTTTCAGAGAATCTCACAGTCCCACCTATGCCATCGCCAACTTACCGGAACCATGGTTTCTTCCTATTTTCAAGGCAGGGTCTTATTCTGTTGACCAAGTTGGAGTGCAGTAGGTTGATCATATCCCATTGTAACCTCTAACTCCTAGCCTCAAGTAATCTTCTCACCTTGGCATCCCAGTGCTCTGAGATTAATGGTATAAGCCATCATGTCAAGTTAATAGGGCACTTTTTCAGTGGATGTTACTACAGAGCTTTAAAAACTAACTTCACTTTATCTCAAAAATGGAGTTTTTATTTTGCTAGATAAATACTTATCATTTAGTCTCACCCTTTGAATCTAGTTTTACTTTCTGAGTTATGCTGCCTGAAATGTGATTGTCTCCTATGGTTTCCAGAATCATTTGATTGCAGATTAGATTTTATTAAGCTGATAGAGATATTCATTAAAAAATTTGGATTTTGAGCTCACTATGGATCAAGTAATGCCAAGATACCTTTTTACTGAGCAACTTTTGACATTATTGTCTCTTCCAAGTTTAAAATTTATCTAGGCCAGTCTGTGAATCCAGTGTTTTGACACTAAAGTCTTTCCCAGAGTTAAAAACAGACTATCTTGAGAAAACTTTGGTGGGAACTTAGTTCTATTCATTATTTTGTGAATCAGAAGTTCATTCTTGGAAAGATAAAAGAAAATATTTTATTGTTTTTCATAACATTCAAACGTAAGTGTAGAAAAAATGGTTATAACCCAAATTCACTACCTCCTCATGAAGAGTTTTTTTCACTCTATTCTAAAGTTATTTCTCTATGAAGTTTTGTGGTGCCTTCAAAAGACTGTCCATATCAGTCAGTAGTGACCTAAGGCCCTATTGAGTGTTTCCAATTCTATGACATTGCCCTCTCATCAACATGTCAGAGACTCAATGTTAAGACTACATAGCTCATCCTGCCTACTCCAAGTGGGGATCTGGGCAGCCTCCAGGTACAGAGGTAGGAACACGAAAATACCCAGCTGTGTTTGGTCAGAGGCATATGTGTCACAATTTTACCCTGTGGAGACCTGACATGATTTTCCCTCTGCATCATAAATAATGAACTGAGTAATCTTTAAGGAATAACTACAGTGGTCCATGGTTTTGTCATCTAGGGTTCAATTTCATGCAGTTAGAAATTACAAATTTCAAGAATAATGATTTTACTTCCAGAGCGAACTTAGAGAACTAGAAAGAGAACTGAGACATGTGTGCTGTGTGGAGGGTTTCAAATTACTTTGCCTCTCTTATCATCTATTAACTGTGCATCATTAAAATTCCTGACACCTTGTATCTCAGGGTTGTGTGAAGAATTGATTTATAAAGGCAGAAGATTCACATAAATGTGATCATAACTGTGGAGCATTAACAGAATTCAAAGAATAATTAACATCTTTGATTATAATTAGTTTTTTCCCTCAGTTTTTTTTCTGATTTCCAGGACAGAGAATTCTTGGATATACATAGTTAAAATTGTCCCTCAAGGGTAGGGACCACATTGTATTCATCTTCATGGTCCCACAGTCTATGCAATACTTCTCATAAGGCATCAGTGAGCTCAAGCAGTGCACTTGTATTATTTCTTTATTTTGTTTGTTTGTTTTTTGTTTTTGTTTGTGTTGGAGTCTCACTCTGTCATCCAGACTGGAGTGCAATGGCACACTCCGGGTCACCGCAGCCTCAACCTGCTGGGCTCTGGTGATCCTTCCACCTCAGCCTTCCAAGTAGCTGGAACTTCAGGTGCACGCTACCACGCCCTGCTAATTTTTTGATCTACTGTAGAGATGAGGTGTTGCCAAGTTGCCCAGGTGGGTCTCAAACCCATGGGCTCAGGCAATCCACTTACCTCAGCCTCCCAAAGCATGAGATTACAGGCTGAGCCACCGAGCCTGGCTAGTATTATTTCTTTAATTAGCTAAATGAGTCCTTTTCTGTTAAGCCTATAATAGGTTTCCACCCAAATTCAATATTCATAGGAAAGCCATTAACAAGTTCTTCAATGATACTGCTGATTTTAAATTTTTTTGAAGAGAGTAAAGGAATAGTAAGGACTCTTGGGCATTAACAATTATTGAAACTTTCTTAACCACTTCTGATCAAAATGGACCAGAGCAATGTAAACTAGGTTATATGAGTTTCATTATTTTGTTCTTTCTAGAGTCATTTAAGTGGTGAGACAAATGCTACTTGACAAGTGATTCAGACAGTTGCTGTGTGCATACACCTAGACTAAGTAACATGGGATATTTTCAATTGTTAAATAATGATAAAACATGTTGTTCATTTTGTAGGCCTTAAAGAATAACTGAGAAAAAGCAGAGTATACTTATTTTTGCATATTTGATGAAATAGTTATTTCCTTAAACTAGTACATACAAAAATACCATGCCCTAAAGTAAAGCTGTAACTAATGATTGAACATAATGCTATTATAGTGTAATTAAAAGAGGAGATAGCAAGCATTAGTTATGAAGGATAGAGACGGCAGTTTCTTGTGGGGGTTATATGTCAAACTTCAGACAAGAAGATTGGCAAAGAAACTGGGTCAATGGAACAGAGTGAACTTAAATAATTTAATATAATTAGATTTGGGGCAGTTTTGGAATTGGAGTTTGGTATTAATAAAGTAATATAAATGCTAGACTAGAAATTTTTAATTTGATTACATAGAAATTTTCAGCAATAAAAAAATGTCATAACAAGGCTGTGACTGCAGATATTTGAGGAAGTGATTTAGAAGCAGGTCTCTAATATGTCCTGGAATACAGCAAGGATGGAATTCAGGGACCTGCCAGATACACTTATGTCCCATCAGAGGGGACATATGTGCAGATGGGGATATTTAAAGAACTAAAAGATGACTGGTTTTGTCCTGGGATCTACACAATTTCAGACCAAATTATTTCACGTGACATTACAGTAAATCTCAAAAAATCTCTGGGGGAGCCAACACTGTTCAGGAAGTCCTCCAAGACCTGCACTGCTCTTTGGCACACTCCAAATAGATCCCATGGAATTACTTTCTGCTTTAGACTCTTCTCATGGGTTGTTGTTTGTATGTTTAGTGGATGGACTGAATACTGACTAGACTTGTTTATGCCACATCAGTGGTGAAGACTTTAACAGCCAAAATTATTCCTTTCTTTGGCATTTCTTTTCAGATTGAGTCAGACCAGTGTATTCATTTTACAATGGAGATAAATCACTTACTTGCAAAACCCCTGAGAAACTTATTAAAATGTCATACCCCGTATCACTCTGGGAAAATGGTATATAAAATTAGATATAAAATTAACTTTAGGGAAAATCTGTTGAGAAAATGGACTTGGGAGTAGAGATTAATATGGCAACCAGACAGGTCAGACTTTGAGAGTCTCCACAAAAGCAAGTGTCCAAAAAGACTCTCTGCATGAGTAGGCGTGCACTGGTGGGAGAGTGAAACCAGGTGGGAGAGTGAAAGTCTGAGGAGAAACTTGGATTCATGCAGCCAGGGCCCCCTCTGAGGGTGACTGCAAGCTCCCACTGCCCTGAGATTGGAGCACAGGTGCACTCAAGATCATCTTCTGGTTGGGGGACTCTCCCAAGAAGAGCCTGCTGAATCCAGCTGATTCTCATCATTTGGCACCTAGTCCACACCATCACCTGTTATCACATAACAGCTAGAGCCCTGGATATGAACAGTGGAGAAAGAGGATCGGGGAGATTCAGAGAGAAGCCCCATACCCAGTGAGGAGATGCTGACTGCAGCAATTTTCTCTGTCCCAGAATGAGGCAGAGACCTGCATTGCCCTCCCAGCTCCACCCAGCTCCGCCCAGCCTCCAACTTGGGACCTAAGGTGATCTCATCAAACTGGGAGAGACAGAAGCCCCTTCCCCATGCTGGATCAGACACAGGTCAGATCTGAGTGGCAGACTTGACAAGCAGCAAGCCAGATGAGTCCAAATCTGATTCACCCTCCTCCCACAGTAGGCCTGGGGCATCTGACCCAAGCTCTGAGAACATCAGCCTGTGCAGAGAGCTAGAGATCAGAGCTGAAAGGACGTTGAACCTACAGGAATGACCTTAGAGTAAGTTTGGCTACTTATTTTTACTTTTTGTCTATTTGTTTTGCTCATTTCTGTTTGGCTTTAGTTTAGTTTCTTTCTTTCTTTCTTTCTGTTTTTGATAATGTTTTCATACTTGCTTTGTTTCTGTTTTTTTACTGATTTTTTTTTCACTTCTTTAGACTTCCTGTTTGTGTATGGAAAGAGTATATCAATAGGGAGGTTTTTGTTGGATTGTGTATTTGTATGATTATCTGTACATTTTAGTTTTTTTTAATTCTTTTCTGTCTTTGTATCTCTTTTCACTTGTTAGTTGGTACATCTGTCTGTTTTCCCTCTTACTCTTCTCTCTCTCCACCTTCCTCTTGCCCCTTCCTTCCTTTTTCAATTCTTTTCCTTTTTCTTACCTCATTTTGCTTAAAGGGAGAAAACCTTTACCCTCACTGCATGGACAGATTGTAAGGCAGTGGGAAGGGGGTTGGAGGGTGCTTATACACCTATCAGTGGATACTGGAATCTGCAAACAGATTTTGAATTATAGTTCCCCCCTAATTAAATCTCAAAACTGCAAATAGTACAACCCTGAGCCCACACTCCAGCTTCAGAATTGAACAAAGTCAGAGGATGCACATAAGAAAGAATAGGAGACTGAGCAAAAAGAAGTAAAAGCAACCTTGCCATCCCTGAACAACAGAATTAAAGAAGAGGGGAAAAAGTGGGGGAAAGGAAAATCAACACAAGTGAAAAAAACCAAAAGATGAATATGGGTTTCACACAGACCCCCCTGTAGGACCAGACACTGAGAAAACAGACTATGGAATGCAAACAATGAAGAGTCCCCAGAATGACTGATCTCAAACTACAAACCCAGATAGTAAGATATTAATAGAGAAAATAAAAAGAATTGAGGAGAGACAAAAGGAAAATATGAAGGAGTTGATAATTGAGATAACAATAGTAAAGAATACTGACAATGAAATAAATAACACTTGAAAAGCATGAAAAGCAGAATTAGCCAAGAAGAAGAAAGAATCTCAGAACTTGAGGATCAAAATATAGAACTAACCCACACTGTCAAAAATATAGAAAAGAAACTTAAAAAGACAGAACAAAACCTTCAAGTGATGAGCGATTATTTCAAGAGACCGAACCTAAGAGTAATTGGACTTCCTGAGGCAGAAGGAGAGACAAAGTCCACCCTGGACCAAACATTTCATGAAATTATTCAAGAAAACTTCCCTCATCTCATCAATGATGAGACCATTCAAACACAAGAGAGTCAGAGAACTCCTGCAAGACAACAAATGAGAAGATCAACTCCTAGACACATAGTAATTCACCTAAACAAATTAGGTACAAAAGAAAAAATCCTAAAGGCAGCAAGAAAAAGTCAGACTACCTACCAGGAAAGACCAATTAGAATAGCAGCAGATTTATCTACAGAAACACTCCAGCCTAGGAGAGCTTGGAGCTCAATTTTCAAAGTTCTCAAAGATAAACAATTTCAACCAAGAATAACCTACCCAACTAAACTAAGCTTCATTAATGAGGGAGAATTAAAGTATTTCCCAGACATTCAATCCCTAAGAACTTACACTGCTGTTAGACCAGCTCTACAAGAAACAGTTAAGAAAATATTAAACACAAAAGAAAGAGAAAAAAGAATGACAACATTCTTCGCAAGAGTGGAGGAAAAAGATTGAAAACCCACATGAATCAACCCAAAAATCAAAAGAAAGACAACAAACCAACAGGAACAACAACTCTGTAAGTACCTAATGACAAGGATAAATTCTCACATTTCAATAATTAGACTGAATGTGAATGACTAAGTGCACCACTGAAAAGACATAGAATGACAAAATGGGTAAAACATCATGAGGCAACAATATATTTTCTTCAAGAGACTCATTTCACCAGAAAGGACACTCACAGGCTCAAAGTAAGAGGATCAGAAGCAAAATTTCAGGCAAAAGGAACTCAAATGAAAGCAAAAGTTGTGATCTTAATTTCAGACAAAATATCATTTAAGCTATCAAAAGTTTAAAAAGATATAAAAGGTCACTATAAAATGATAAAAGTTTCAATCCATCAACAAAAAATATCCATATAAACATATATGCACCAAATATAAGAGGACCAACTTTCATAAAGCAGCTTCTAGGCAAAGTTAAAAAAGATATTGACAAAAAACTATCATAACTGGGGACTTTAATACCCCACTCACAACCCTAGATAGATCATCAAGACAAAAAGTCAACAAGGAGATCGGAACCTCAATATGACTCTTGAGCAAATGGACTTAATTGATGCCTACAGAACACTCCACTCAATGACCACATAATATATATTCTACTTATCATCACATGGAGCATGCTCTAAGATTGACCACATCCTTGGCTGTAAATCAAGCATAAACAAATTCCATAAGATTGAAATTTTGCCATGCACCCTCTCAGACCACAGTGAAATAAAAATAAATAACACCAACAAAGTTCACCCCAAACCCACAGACATGGACACTAAATATCATGATGTTAAACAACTTCTGCATCAACACGGAAATCAAAACAGATTAAAGGATACCGAAAACAAATGAAAATGAAGAAACATCTTACCAAAATCAATAGGATAGCATGAAAGCATCCTAAGTAATAGGAGAATTCATATCTCTACAAATGCACAAGAAGAAAATAGAAAGAGCACAGGTTAACAGCCTAACAAGTCAACTAAGGTAGATGGAAAAGGAAGACCATCAAAACCCTAAATTCAGCAGAAGAATCCACATCACAAAAATAAAAGTCCAAATCTTGGACAGAGAACACAAAAAGATAATACAAAAAAATCAAAGAAGCAATAAGCTGGTTCTTTGAAAGGATGATGAAGATTGATGATCCCCTAGCTAGTCTGACCAAGAAAGTGAGAGGAAAAAGCACAAATAAGATCAATCAGAAACACAAAAGATGAAGTCTCAACTCACCCAGAAGAAATGCAAAAGATAATCAAAGACTACTATGTATACCTCTATGGAATCAACCTTGAAAACCTAAAGGAAATGGAGAAGTTTCTGGCACCTCACAAACTCCCCAGGTTGAAACAAGAAGAAATGAAGACCCTACATAGACCATAGCAATCCAAGAAATTGACTATGTCATAAGAAAACTGCCTTAAAAAAAGCCCTTGACCAGATCGCTTTCCAGCAGAATTCTACAAAACATACAAGGAGGAACTGATACCAATCCTACTGAAAGTATTCTAGGTGATTATCAAGATGGAACTCTCCCCAAATCATTTTAGGAAGCTAACATCACATTGATACCCAAGTCAGGTAAAGATCCAACAAAGAAAGAGAACTATAGACCAATATCCTTGATGAACATAGATGCTAAAATTCTCTACAAGATCCTAGCAAATCGGATTCAGCAACACATCAAAAATCATCCACCACAACCAAGTAAGCTTCATCCCTGGGTTGTGAGGTTGATTCAACATTTGTAAGACAATAAAAGTAATTAAATACATTAACAGATGTAAAAACAAAAACCACATGATTAGCTTATTAGATACAGAAAAAATGTTTGATAAAATCCAGCACCACTTCTTGATTATAAAAAAAACAAACTCGAACATCGAGGCATAGATGGAACATACCTCAAAATAGTAAGAGCCATCTACAAGAAACTCACAGCCAAAATACTGCTAAACAGACAGAAATTGGAAGCATTTTTCCTGAAAACTGGAGCAAAACAAGGATGACCATTCTCACCCCTCCTGTTCAACATAGTTTTGTAAGTCCTAGCTAGAGCAATCATTGACGAGAAGGTGATCAGGGGCATCCAAATCGGAAAAGAGGAAATCAAATTATCACTTTTTGCAGATGACATGATTCTATAGCTCAAAAACTAAAGAGACTCTGTCAAAAACCTCCTTGCACTGATAAAGGACTTTGGCAGAATTTCAGGGTATAAAATAAATGTGCAAAAGACATTTCTATACACCAATAATGGACAAACAGAAACCCAAATAAAAAGCACAATTCCCGCCAGACTGGGTGGCTCAGCCTGTAATCCCAGTGCTTTGGGAGGCTGAGGTAAGTAGATTGCCTAAGTCCACAGGTTCAAGACCCACCTGAACAAATTGGCAAGATCTCATCTCTACAATAAATCAAATATTAACTGGGTGTGGTAGCACATGCCTATAGTTCCAGCTACTTGGAAGGCTGAGGCAGAAGGATTTCAGGACCCCAACAGATCAAGGCTGCAGAGGCCGGGAGCATGCATCTGCACTCCAGTCTGGGTGACAAAAGAAATGAGGAGTCATCATCCTAATTTCAGACAAAATACCATTTAAGCTATCAATAATTAAAAAAGATACAGAAGGCCACTACCTAATGGTAAAAGGTTCACTCCATCAACAAGAAATATCTATCCTAAACATACATGCACCTAACATAGGAGCGCCAACTTTCATAAAGCAGCTTTTAGGAAAACTCAAAAAAGATATTGACTCTAACACTATCATAGCTGGGGACTTTAATATCCTACTCAGAACCCTGACAGATCATCAGGACAAAAAATCAGCAATGAGATCTGGAACCTCAATGTGACTCTTGACAAAATGAACTTAACTGATACCTACAGAACACTCCATCCAATGACCAGAGAATATACATTCTACTCAGCACTGCATGGAACGTACTCTAAGATCGACCACATACTTGGCCATAAATCAAGCATAAACAAATTTCAAAAGACCAAAATTTTGTCATACACTTTCTCGGACCACAGTGGAATAAAAATAAACATCAACACCAACAAGGTTCCTCCCAAACAAAGACATGGACACTAAATAGCATGATGCTAAACAACTCGTGGGTCAATGATGAAATCAAAACAGATTGAAAGATACCTGGAAGCAAATGAAAATGAAGAAACATTCATACTAAAATCTCTGGGATGCCATGAAAACTGTAGTAAGAGGGGAGAATTCATATCTCTATAAATGCACATGAAGAAAATGGAAGGATCACAAATTAACAGCCTAACAAGTCACCTTAGGAAGCTGGAAAAGCATGACCACCAAAACCCCAACTTCAGCAGAAGAATCCAGATCACCAAAATAAAAGCCCATATCTGGGACATAGAAGACAAAAAATCAATGAAACAAAAAGCTGGTTCTTTCAAAGGGTAAACAAGATCTATGGTCCCCTAGTTAGAATGACCAAGAAAAAAAGAGAAAAAGCTCAAATAAATACAATCAGAAACACAAAAGAGGAAGTCACATCTGACTCTGAAGAAATACAAAAGATCATCAGAGACTACTATGCACACTTGTAAAACCTTAAGGAATAGAAGACTTTCTGACATCACACAACCTGCCTAGGTTGAAACAAGAAATTGAGACCCTAAATAGACCAATAACTATCAAAGAAATTGACTATGTAATAAGAAAACTGTCCACAAAAAAACTATCTACAAAAAAACCCTGGACCAGATGGCTTTCCAGCAGAATTCTATAAGACATTTAAGGAGGAGCTGATACCAATCCTACTGAAAGTAATCCAGCCGATTGAGAAAGATGGAACCCTCTCCAACTCATTTTATGAAGCTAACATCACATTGATACCCAAGCCATGTAAAGACCCAACAAAGAAAGAGAACTACAGGCCAATATCTTTGACGAACATAGATGCCAAAATTCTCAACAAGATCCTAGCAAACTGGATTCAAAAACACATATCAAAAATCATCCATCATGATCAAGTAGGCTTCATCCCTGGGATGCAAGCCTGATTCAACATTCGCAAGACAAAAAATATAATTAAATACATCAACAGACGTCAGAACAAAAACTGCATGATTATATCATCAGATGCAGAAAAAGCTTTTGATAAAATCCAGTACCCTTCTTGATAAAAACCCTAGAACATCTAGGCATACAGGGAACATACCTAAAAATAGTAAAAGCCATCTACGAGAATTCCACAGTTAACATCCTCCTAAACAGACGAAAATTGGAACTATTTCCCCTGAAAACTGGAGCAAGACAAGGATGCCCACTCTCTCCCCTCCTGTTCAATATATAGTATTGGTAGTCCTGCCTAGAACAATCAGAAAAGAAAAGGCGCTCAGGTGTATCCAAATAGGAAAAGAGGAAGTCAAGCTATCTCTCTTTGCAGATGAAATGATTGTGTACCTTGAAAACCCAAGAGAATCTGTCAAAAGCTTCCTTGCACTGATAAAGGACTTTGGCAAAGTCTCAGGGTATAAAATAAATGTGCAAAAGACAATCGCATTTCTTTACACCAATAATAAACAAACAGAAACCCAAATAAAAAGCACAATCCCATTCACAATATCCACACACAAACAAAAAGAAGAAATGCTTTGGCATCTTTCTAACTAGAGATGTGAAAGACTTTTACAATGAAAGCTGCAAAACCCTGCTCAATGAAATCAAAGATGATGCAAACAAGTGGAAAAATATCCCATACTCATGGATTGGAAGAATCAACATTGTGAAGATGTCCATCTTACCTAACGCAATCTGCAGACTTAATGCAATACCCATCAAATTACCAGCAACATTCTTCTCTGACCTAGAAAAAAACAATACAAGAATTCTTATGGAAACATAAATGACCAAGAATAGCCAGAACAATCCTCAGCAAAAAACAAACAACAACAACAACAACAAAAACAGGAGATATCACATCACCAGACTTCAAACTTTACTATAAAGCTACAATAATCAAAACAGCTTGGTATTGGCCCAGGAACAGACATATAGACCAATGGAACAGTATTGAGATTCCAGAACAAAACCTCAATTTCTCAATCAATTCATTTTTGACAAAGCCTCCACCACCTACCATTGGGGAGAGGAGAACCTATTCAGTAGATGGTGCTGGGAAAACTGGCTGACCACATGCAGAAGACTCAAACAAGACCCCTATCTATCCCCATACACAAAAATTAACTCTTAATGGAACAGAGACCTAAATGTAAAACCTCAAACCATGAGAAACTTAGAAAATGCAGGACACACCCTTATGGAAATTGAAACAGGCATTCAATTCCTGAACAAAACCCGAAACACACTGACCATAAGAGATAAGATAGACTAGTGGGACCTCATTAAACTGACAAGTTTCTGCAATGCCAAAGAAACCATCAAGAGAGCAGGGAGACAGCCTACAGACTGGGAAAAAGTATTTTCCAACTCCAGGTCTGACAAAAGCCTAATATCTTGGATCTACAAGGAACTCAAATGTGCTGAAAAGAAAACAAACAAACAAACAACCCCATTATAAAGTGGGCAAAAGATATGAATAGACACTTCTCAAAAGAAGACATCCGAGTGACCAACAAACACATGAAGAAATGTTCAACCTCACTAATCATGAAGGAAATGCCAATTAAAACCACACTGAGATACCACCTAACTCCAGTCAGAATGGCCATTATCAATAACTCAAAAAATAACAGATGTTGGAGAGGATGTGGTGAAAAGGGAACACCTCTACACTGTTGGTGGGAGTGCAAACTAGTGCAACCTCTGTGGAAAGCAGTGTGGCAATTCCTGAAAGCTCGAAATATCGACCTCCCATATGACCCCACAATTTCCTCACTGGGAATATACCCTGAATAATTCAGATAACTCTATTAAAAAAGATACATGCACACTATGTTTATCACAGCATTGTTCACAACAGCAAGAACCTGGAACCAACCATGCTGTCCATCAAAAGAGGACTGGATTAAAAGAATGTGGTATATATGAAGGATGGAATACTACGCAGCCAAAAAAAAGAACAAAATCATGAATTTCACAGCAACCTGGATAGAAGTAAAGGTTATAATTGCTGGAGTCCTGCTCCTGCAGGGTCTGGGGTCACTGGAGGTGAGACGGATTCAGCGACTAAAAAAAAGAGATGAGGAAGAGGGGGGAGAAAGAAAGAGGACTGGACTGCTGTTCAAGTGACAGAAGACCTTTATCGAGAACTACAGAGGGTTTTTGTCCCCTAATTTTTGCACAGTCAGATTCACATGCCTTCTACATGAACAGAAAGCCGTGCATGGGGACGTCCCTCACCCACCAGATGTTTCTTCAAGCATGAGGAAGAACCAACCCCAAATTGTCTTTCTTTTCCTTATGCTTGGCTAATGTCCCTCAGAAGTATTAATACAATTTCTAAAAATATTATACTGTTTTATCAATGATAATCCACATATTTATTTCATTCTACACACTCACCTATGACTAACTTTCCTAATGGTTAACAATCTATTCCTATACTTTATCCTAACACACACAATGGAACTTAAACAAAATGACTAAAACCAGTTTTGCATAATGTGGCCCAGTCCAAAGGTCATGCTGGGCTCTCAGCACTAGGGCTCTTTGATGTGATCCTGGCTTGAACCAGGACCTGTCTGGAAGTCTAAACCACAGTCAAAGGGAAATGGGAACAACGAGTTTCTAATGTTAGCTGTGTTTGTCCCAGTCTCAGAGTTTTCATGCTTGAGCTGGCATGAGGCTTTATTGCCAAGAAAAGGGAGAGGCAATGGGGTCAACAGCTCCCTAACACACCCTAGTAGTCTCGGGGTCAGCGGCCCTCCCTGATCCCTAATGCTCAGTGGGCCTCCATGACTGGCTCCCAGCATCTCCCCCTTTTTCTATTTTTTAGCACAAAACCATGAAACTCCATATTGAGCTGAGATATACTCTTCTTTAATACTCTGAAGATGATTGGGAATAAACACAGCAACAAAAGAATCACTCCTCCGCAAATGCCCACATTGATGAGTATAGACATCAATGATTTTTGGTTAACAAATGATGAAAAATTATTAATTATAGAACTAACCAATTCAGTGGACCGGAATTGCTTTTCAGCAATCGCTATGTCCTGAATTTCTTGATGCAATTTAGTTAGGTCTATGCTCAGGTCCGAATGGTTCCACATTCCAAGAATATGATTTTTCACTTTGTCCCAAGTATGAACAGACCTATTTACCTCCAAAAGAGTAAGGCAAATCTATTTAAACTCAGAATGACAACGGAGAGACAATTTTATTTTTAAGGTCACAATTTCTTGTCCTACTGCCAAAACTACTTCCTCTAAAACATTAACCTTGCTTTCTACCTTCTGATCAATAATTTTCTGAGTAGCTAAAGCTATGGAAACATTTCTAGATAGCTGGTCAGCAAACGTGGCTGTGTGGACTTCTTTAGAATGTTAGAGTCACTGCTTATATTGTAACTGAAGTAGCAATAGCAATTAAAGCTGTAATACCCAAAATTAAAGTAGCTAAAAATCTCTTTTGTCTCTTCAGCAGGGAATTAACCTCATACAATGTTTGTCGACCATATTCGTCATACCAGCGAGCTGACAATTGTACTGGAACCATTAAGTATGGGCGTTGTTTAAGAATTTAAAAACCTTGATAATAAACATCAGTTAAACAATTTGTGAGAATACAGTTTTGACAAGATATTGAATACACACTATTGTGGTGATTAATTTTTATAGTGTGATATTCATTCCATACAAGAAAAGCATAAGGGGATTGTAAGCAAGCTCTTATTTTATAGGTATAAATTCCCCCACATGGTTGGACTAAAACAATGGTTTCAGGGCAGCAAGGGCCCTCCATAAGTAATGTTGAACAATTTGTTTATTCCTGATAGTAGTTGTTAATATCAGGGGTACCCATCCATTAATATGCCACCTACTGGGGGATTGAGTGGAAGTAGTGAGTAGGGTCGTAAATTTAGACCCCAGTCACTAATATATAGTTTTTCACCAGGTATGGAATAGTCCACTTTAGATTCATAAGCACACTCTCTCCACTTTGGATACCCAGTTTCCCGTTGGATGAGTATCCAGTCCTTCTCAGTATTATTTGGAGAGCAGATGGGTATATTAGATGGTGGTGAAATTCTTGTAGCTAAACTGGGATCAACTCCTCCAGGCATCAGCATTTCAACCCACCAATATTCTCTGTTATTGCTCTTGGTTGAACTATTAGTGATTAAAGACTTTAAAGTAGACATTAAACAGGAGGCTCTATAATTTTTGAAAACTGAATTATCATAAAAACAAATGGAAAGTGAACAAGAATGACCTTAATAAGAAAAATTATTATTAATAGCATGTTTTGTTTGAGTATAAATTAAAGTAGGTCCTCCCATCAATTGAGAAGAGTCAGAAAATACATTAATAACCTCATTATCCCAAGTGACAGGTTGAAATGTTGGAGGGTTAGGCATATAAGCCCAGGAAGTCTTATTAGCCACAGCTGCAGAGGCTGGAGCTATGTGACTCATCATAAGAGCAATCATAGCTAAAAACAGAGTTACCAGCCTGGTGGGGGTTTGTTGTGATATTACCATATCCCCTGCTTCTTCAGCCAAAAATTCCATTTGTTCCCAGGTTGGTAGTTGAGAACGATGAATGCTGAAGATGCTTCATCTGAGTGTGGCTCATCTAGTTCAAGACAATCTAGGCTGTGGATTCCCATCCCGTAAGGAGAAGTCTCTCATCTGGTGCGATATGGTCTCTCTGTCAGTGTAACGATGCTGATGCTGCAGATCCTGCTCTGCCCATGACTAAGCCTCCTGTAGTAAAGAGAACAGCTCCTCCTGTAGGTCATTGATGGGGCTGCTGTTCGTCCTTCATTTCTCTGAAGTGACCTGATCCTTGCCACTCATCTTGGTCGGCGGATTAGTGAGGGATTCCGAATGAATCGATCAGGAATCCAAATAGGAGTAGATTCGTCCTGCGGAAATATGCAAGCATAGATCCTTCCACTGGTCAATAATATATCAGGCCCTTTCCATTGGTCTGTTAGGAGATCCTTCCATTTTACCATAGGTTTGACATTTCCTCTGGGTTCCAGTGCCTAGTCATAGCTGAATTGCCCATGGAATCCAAATTTAAATGATTTATCACAAATAAAGCATGATTCAAAATATGGTGGGGAGAGCTATACTTAAACTCCCCCTCTTGTAATTTGATTATTTGATTTTTTAAAGTTTGATGGGCTCTTTCAACTATGGCTTGGCTCTGTGGATTGTAAGGAATGCCTGTAGAGTGAGAAATGTTAAATTGGGAACAAAATCGTTGAAAAGATTAGATGTATAAGCAGGTCCATTATCTGTTTTAAGTTGTTTTGGCATACCTAGCTGGGAAAAACAGAAAAATAAATGTTGCACCACATCCTTATAAGCTTCTCCAGTTCTTGCTGAAGCTAAAATAACATGAGAGAATGTATCCACAGTAACATGCAAATATGACAGCTTTCCAAAACTGGAAAAATGTGTAACATCCATTTGCCACAAAACATTTGGTTTTAAGCCTCAAGGGTTAACTCCTCCTAAAACAGGAACAAAGGTGGGACAAGCTTTGCAATTTTTAATGATTTGCCTAGCTGTTTCCCTAGGTAAATGAAACTGATAACATAAGGCAGTAGCATTTTGATGATGATTTTGGTGAGAAGATTGAGCTTTAGCGACTGCTTCAGCTTCCACTGCAATACAAATAGTAGGTTTAGTTAAAATGTCAGCCAATTGATTGTCCTGGTGTAAAGGTCCCGGTAGGTCAGAATGAGATCAACATGGCCTACAAAAAACTGTTCTTTTCAATTATGGATTAAATGTTGTAACTGGAGTAATAATTCCAGAATTGTTGTTTTATTAACAGGAATAGTAGCTGTTTCAATATGAGGAAACAGCCCTTTCATGTAACACGAGTCAGTATACAAATTAAATTTAGAATTTTTCAGAGTTGTAAAAGCAAATAGTACTGCTCACAATTCTGTCTTTTGTGCTGACGTTTCTGAGGTTTCCAGCATATGAGACTCATTATTAATGATTGTTACGGCTTTTCCATTTGAAGAGCCATCAGTAAAAACCAAGGGTGCCCCTTCAAGGGGAGTCAAGGAACAATTGTGAGGGAAAATTATAGGATTCTGCTTTACAAATTGTAACAGTGGGCTTTTAGGTAGATGAAACAAAATTTGTCCTCTGTAATCAGTGCTACTTGCCAATTATCACTAGTTTGGAGTAAGGTCTGAAATTGAAACTTGTCATAAGGAACAATAACATTATGCACATCTTGTCCAAACAGTTCAACACTTCTTTGTCTCCCCTTGGTTATTAGTAAGGCTACAAAATAAGGATAAGAAGCCAATTTTTTTAGATGTTACCGGCAAATGGAGCCATTCCATTGGCCCTTCCTGCCACAAACACCCTGTAGCAGTGTGGGTAGTAGCTAAGATGATTAAATCCCAAGGCAAATGATAATTTAGTCTTTTAACCTTTTGGGACTCAATGGCTTTTTCTACAAGGATTAAAGCTTTACTATCTTCTGGCATTAAAGCTGTTTTAGAATTTGGAGAAGAATCTCCCTGTAATATATCAAATAGAGGCTTTAAGTCAGCTGTAGTGACTTGTAGGTATGGTCTAACCCAATTAATATCCCCCACCAATTTTTGAAAGTCATTTAACATTACCAAGTGATCTGCATGTAACCGCAAAGGCTGGTGACTCACTATTTGTGTGTTGAAAACATTGCCAAGATATGTAAAAGGTGGATTAGTTTGAATTTTGGGGGGAGGAAATTTGTAAACCACAGTCAGTTAAAGCAGTGACAGTTTTGTTAAGAATATTGTGTAAAAGAAGACAATCTTCATGAGCCAGTAAAATATCATCCATATAATTAGTTAAATAAAGGTTAGGATATTGACTTCTAATACCTTGCAAAGCAGCATCAACATATTTTTGACATAATGTAGGACTGTTTTTCATACCTTGTGGCAGGACCTTTCATTGGGATCTTTGAAAAGGTTGTTTTAAATTCTCTGAAGGTAAGCTAAATGCAAATCGCTTACAACCTTCAGGGCTTAAAGGTGTAGTAAAGAAGCAATCCTGTATATCAATAACTATGATGTTAAAATTAGCAGGAATGGCAGTCGGTGATGGTAACTCAGGCTGTAATGCTCCCAGGGCTTTCATGGTAGCATTAATAGCTCTTAAGTCCTGTAAACGTCTCCATTTACCTGATTTTTTCTTAATGACAAAAATAGGAGTGTTCCATGGACTAGTGGAAGGCTCTATGTGACCAGCCTCTAATTGTTGCTGAACCAGTTCTTTAGCTGCCTTAAATTTTTCCGAGGGCATGGGCCATTGTTCCACTCAAACTGGTTCATCAATTTTCCAGTTAATAGGGTTGGCAGTTCTAGGAACAATGGTCCCTAGAATACATTTGAATAACCAATGCCAGCTCGGTTTGTCCTCTCATTAATTTGGACAGGTTCCTGTATTCCCTGTCCATCTTTACCAAGTCCCTTAAAGGGATCATAGCCCATTTGTAACATTTGCATTGAAACTTTGTCATTAGGGCTATATAAAAGCATGCCCATTTGAGTAAGGATGTCTCTTCCCCATAATGTAAAGGGGACAGATGGAATAACATATGGGCAGAAACTTCCTGAATTTTCCTCATCTTTCCAAGTTAAAATTTGAGAGCTTTTAGCTACTGATGATACTCGACCAATACCTATGAGTCCTGAAGGAGCCATTTTGTTAGCTAAGAAGCAGGCCAGTCTTTTCCAGCAATACAAGAAACATTGGCTCTTGTATCTAATAAGCCTTTAATTTTGACTCGCTGAATGTACAAATCTTTATAAGGTCTGGAATTAATAACTTCCTGAACCCAAAATGTGAAATTGCTTGAGACAAATCCAGAGTCACCTCAGGGCATATTAGTTAAAGTTTTGCCCACTTTATAATAAGGCAGGAGTAGCAATTGAGCTATTTGCTGGCCTTTGTTAAATTGTACAGTCTTATTGGGGGGAGCTACAAGTACCTGAATTTCCCCTGTGTAGTCTGAATCCACCACTCCAGGAATATCAGAAATTCCTTGCATGGACAAGGAACTCCTTCCTAATGCTACACCCACTACTCCATCCAGGAGAGGACCCTTAACTCCCATTGGGATCAGAGTGACTGGAACATCCGGAGTTAATATTGTTATGGTGGAGGGACGGATGTCCAGTCCTGCACTCCCTGGGGTGGCTCGGATGAGCTCTGCAATGGAACAAAAGGAACGAACGGGTTCATGGTGGCAGCTGCCCCTATTGTTACTTGGGGCCAGGGCTGCCCCTCAGGCCATTTCCCTGAACTGGGATGGCTTGTTGTTGAATTAAAAGAGTGCCATTCTTATGAAATTTAGACTGGCATTCTTTTGCCCAGTGAAATACTTTCTGGCATTTAGGACATAAAGATATTGGTCAAGCAACACCAGTAGATGGCAATGGTATGCCTTGTAGGCCAGCCATGCCTTGCTTAGCCAGACAATTTCTGCTGATATGCCCAATTTGACCAGTCAAAACAGGATTGTACAGGGATTTTTGTGCACTTATTACCGCCTTGCATACCTTGGACAATTTGAGAAAAGAATTCTCCTTTTAAAGCAGCGGCCATAGCCATGCCTTACATAAAGGCTGGGCTCACATCAGCACACTGTCTAACATAATCAGTGATTTGTCCAGTCTTTCTTATAGGTCTAATCAAGGCCTGACAAGTGTTGTTATCATTCTCAAAGGCTAGTTGTTTGATTAAAATTTCTGCTGCTTCCTCACTAGAAATTACTCGGTTGATGGCGGTGGTCAGTCTAGACACGAAATCCTCATAGGTTTCATCTGCCTTTTGTTTTATCTCAGACAAGGAAGAAGTTTGAGTAGAATCAGCAGGCAACTTTTTCCAGGCAGTAACAGCACAAGGACTTACCTGAACAAAAACATCTTTGGGTAACACTTCTTGGCTATTATTTGTAGTGTTATGTCCAGGACCTGTAAGCATATCTTTAATCATAACAAACGTACCTGGTGGATGGTTTTGATTTTGAGCCATTTGAATTTGAACTTGACCCTCATATCCTGTTCTCCATAATAAATAAGCTCCTCCAGATAGACAACTTTTAGCCAATTGTTGCCAATCAGAGGTAGTCATCCACCAGGTAGTGAATTGATTTAAGATAGTAATTGTATAAGGAGCTAAAGGACCGTACCGTGAGTGTGCCTCTTTTAGTTCTCTTACCAACTTATATGGCAAGGGCTCCCATTGTGCTGAGACTATTCCATCAGCACCAGTAGTAAAGGACACTGGAAACATGCTGATAAACTGAAATCTCCTTCCTTCTCTGCCTCTGCTCGAGTAGCCTGTATTCAAAAAAGAAAAGAATGGGCAGGGGGACTGCCAGGTGTAAAGTTTAGCTTACTTACCTGTACCCTATGGAGAGGGACCTGTGGATAAGGTGGATTAGTGTTATTAAGGTAATTATTACTGTGGTAATTTGTGGCTTCATTCTTCAAACCTGCTGTGTCCTGTGGGGATAATTTATCATAATTTGGAGGTGCAGAGGCAGCAGCAAAAGGAAAATTGTCCTCACCATCATCATCAACAGCAGACTTTTAGGAAGGAAATGTGTCATAATCATACTGTGGATCCAAAGCATCCTTAATTAGATTCCATAAAGCAAAAGCATCAGATGGTACTTTGTCAGGGCCATGGTGTGTATAATACAATTTAAGCTCTTCCCCAACCTTAGACCAAGTGTCTAAATTAACTCTTCCTTCTTCAGGAAACCATGGACACTGTTCCTGGACAAAATGTAAGAAACGGGCTAAATCATTAGAAGAGACCTTAGTTCCACGTTTAGGCAAAGTATTCATTAATATACTGATAATTTTTTTCTTTCTTTGGAGTCGCTCTGGCCCATGACTATATCATGGCTCTGGCTTCACAAAAACTATGCTTACCCATCCTAGCTCTGCTTGTCTCTACAGAGGGGTCTGCAGCACCCTGGGTAAGAGCCTATCCATCCTGACAAAGAGAAAAAAACTTACCTTCCAGGGCCGCACATTGGGCACCACTGCTGGAGTCCTGCTCCTGCAGGTTCTGGGGTTCCTGGAGGCAAGACGGATTCGGTGACTAAAAAAAAGAGATGAGGAAGAGGGGGGAGAAAGAAAGAGGACTGGACTGCTGTTCAAGTGACAGAAGACCTTTATCGAGAACTACAGAGGGTTTTTGTCCCCTAATTTTTGCACAGTCAGATTCACATGCCTTCTACATGACCAGAAAGCCAGGTGCATGGGGACGTCCCTCGCCCACCAGATGTTTCTTCAAGCATGAGGAAGAACAAACCCAAAATTGTCTTTCCTTTCCTTATGCTTGGCTAATGTCCCTCAGAAGTATTAATACAATTTCTAAAAATATTATACCATTTTATCAATGATAGTCTATATATTTATTTTATTCTACACACTTACCTATGACTAACTTTCCTAATGATTAACAATCTATTCCTGTACTTTATCCTAACACACACAATGGAACTTAAACAAAATGACTAAAACCAGTTTTGCATAATGTGACCCAGTCCAAAGGTCATGCTGGGATCTCAGCACTAGTGTTCTTTGATGTGGTCCTAGCTTGAACCAGGACCTGTCTGGAAGTCTAAAACGTAGTCAAAGGGAAATGGGAACAATGAGTTTCTAATGTTAGCTTGTGTTTGTCCCAGTCTCAGAGTTTTCATGCTTGAGCTAACATGAGGCTTTATTGCCAAGAAAAGGGAGAGGCAATGGGGTCAACAGCTCCTGAACAACACCCTGGTGTTCTTGGGGTCAATGGCCCTCCTTGATCCCTAATGCTCAGTGGGCCTCCATGGCCAGCTCCCAACATCTAATACTGAATGATCTCTCACAGAAACAAAGATCTGAGTATCACATGTTCTCACTCATAATTGAACCTTGAACATCTGTCATAATTCTATAAGAAAAGGAATGACAGTAGGGGGAATCTATGGGGGAGCGGGGAGGGAAAGGGTGGTGGAATTAACGGTAGTTAATATCTGTCTGGGGGTGGGGGGACACCCCTTATCAACAAGGGTGCCTGAATGATGCATATTTGTATAGCTAACCCTTAACTGTACCCCACAATTTTAAAATAAAAAATATGTTTAAAAAATAAAAAATAAAATGGGAAGAAACCATCAAGAGAGCGAGAAGACAGCCAGCTCATAGAATGGGAAAAAGTATTTGCCAACTGTATTTCTGACATAGGCCTAACATCTAGGATCTACAAGAAACTCAAACTTGCCAAAAAGAAAAAAAAGTCCTATTAAAAAGTGACCAAAAGATATGAATAGACACTTCTACAAAGAAGACATATGAGCAGCCAACAGATACATAAAAAATGTTCAACCACACTAGTCATCAAAGAAACGCAAATTAAAACCACACTGAGATACCACCTAACTCCCATCAGGTTGGCCATCACCAATAACTCAAAAAAACAGCAGATGCTGGAGAAGGCACAGAGAAAAGGGGACACTTCCTCACTGTTGATGGAATTGTAAGCTACCACAAACTCTGTGGAAAACAGTGTGGAAATTTTAAAGCTCTGTAGTAACATTCACTTCTAGCCTCAAGCAGTCCTCTCACCTTGACATCCCAATGCTCTGAGATTACTGGTATAAACCATCAGGCCAGGTTAATAAGGCATTTTTCAATGGATGTTACTACAGTGCTTTAAAAACTAACTTTACCTTGTCTCAAAAACAGAGTTACGGTCCATGTTTTACTTTGTTAAATAAATGTTTCCCATCATTTAGCTTCACCCTTTGACTCTCAGTTTACTATCTGAGCTATGATTTCTACCATGTGATCTTCTCCTATGGTTTCCATAATCATTTGACTACAGATTAGATTTTATCAACTTGATGGAAAAATCTATCAAAGAGATAGAAAAACCGACCTTCCATATGACCCAGCAATCCTCCTTCTGGGAATATTCCTGGAGAAACTCAAATCACTCTATGAAAGAGCTACCTGCATATGCACACTTATTGCAGCATTATTCACAATTGCAAAAACATGAAACCAACCTTGCTGCCCATCCAAAGTGGACTGGATTTTTAAAAATGTGGTACATATATACAATGGAATACGATGTAGCCCTAAAGAAGCACAAAACTATGAACTTCACAGCAACTTGGATGGACAATACTCAGTGATCTATCACAGAAACAAAGAACTGAGTACCACATGTTCTCACTCATATATGGACCCTGAACAGTTATCATAATACTATAAGAAAATTGGCAGTAGTGAGAAACTTCCAGGGGAGTGGGAGTCACACTTCATCAATAAGGGTACCTGATCTCTAACCAGGTGAAGTGAGGACCAAAGTGAGATCCAATTTTACCTATACAATAACTGTTTGTATACCTAACCCTGAATTGTACCCCATATCTTTAAAATAAATTGTTTTTAAAAAAAGAACCAAAAGTTGTCATGTTTGAAATCAAACATATTGTCTTTCACATTTGAATGAACTCTCTCATTCTGAATTATTTAATAATAGTCTTCCAATTACTCATTCACACACCTTGTCGTGATATATGCTAGTCTGCATCCAGAAGCTATCTGCATGGCTGAAAACCATAAAACAAAAAACATTAAGAAAGTTCACCTTTTACAATGCAGTCTTATTAAGTGGCAAATGTGTCTGTGTATATACTGTGTATATTCTTCATAAACATGAGATTATGTCACTCCAATAACTTCCATATGAAATATACACGATAGTTAATACCATTCATTGTGAAAGCATTTTGCCATGTAACTGATTGTAAAAATTCTTTCAATACATTATACCTTCATGGTATTTTGTTTACTATTTAGAAAATGGATTTTTGGGGAAAAATAACTTGGTTCAGAATGAAACTAAAGGATGGAGTTCCACTTCTGGTAGATTGTAGATGGTCATAAAAGCACATGTTCTCATAGTGACATCAATAAAACACTAGATAAGCAATTAGACCATATTTATCTAATGGAAAGTTGTAGCTGCAACTCAATTCCAGAGAAGATTAGGTTCTAGATAAGCCCCTTTTATCCCCAGGTAGTAAGAAGAAATCAGATGACTTTTCCATGACTGAATAGGTGAATGTGAATAATCTGAAGGAGGTCTAGACATAAACTATTCCTCACTGCCAGTCAGCTTTTTTCCCAAATGACATTGACCCCCCACACAGCAGAGTATGGAGCATTGAGGGCTGGCTGGAAGAAGCTGTCTTCAGTGACATAACATGCTGGAGACTGATCTGGAAAGCACAGAGAGCCGGTGGTTTCAGGTACTTAGATCTCAAGCCCAGCTGAAGAAAGGGACTTTATCCTGGTCGCTTGACATTGAAATTATGACTAATTGAAACTAAAACTGATTCTGAACCTAAAGGAGCATAAATAATGGTTAGCAGAGTTTAGCCTTTTATTCTGCCAGATGGAGCAACTGGCATGGCTAATAATGAGTTTCTACTATTTCATTGTTGTTGTTGTTGTTTTGTTTTGTTTTGTTTTTTGAGTCGGAGTCTCACTCTGTCACCCAGATGGAGGGCAGTGATACGCACACACTCAGGGCTACCACAGCCTCAGCCTGCTGGGCTCAGGTGATCCTTCCACTTCAGCCTTCCAAGTAGTTGGAACTACAGCCATGCCACCATGCCTGACTCATTTTTGATTTATTGTAGAGACAATGTCTCACCATGACACCCAGGCTGGTCTCAAACCCCCCAGCTCAGGCAATCCTCTCACCTCTACCTCCTGAAGTATGTGGATTATAGGTATGAGCCACCATACTGGGCTTCTACTGTTGTTTTATACTTCCTCATATATTGTAGGGTATAAACTACCATCACAATATATGAGGCATGAGGGAAGTCAGAAAATGTGGGGCATAATCAAAACAGAAATCAGTCAGAAGAAACAGAACCATAAAGGATTGTGATGTTGAAATTAACAGGAAAGGACTATAAATAATTTATCATAAATGTGTTAATGAGCTGAGAGGAAAAAAGGAAGATAATGAATTAAAGAATAAAAAAATCAGAGAAAAAAATGCTTAAAAAACTCCATATGAACAGTTTAGAATTTAGATTTCAATATTTGAAGTGAAAATTGCACAACAGCAAATTAAAATAAGTAAAACAAAGTATGAGTAAAAAGTAAACAAATTACAGCATGAAGCAAAAAAAAAAAGGAAACACATCAGTGACAAGTGGTACAATATTAAACAGTCCAATATATGTCTAATTAGAATCTGTGAATAAAAGGAGACACAGAATAAAGGGAAAAATATTGCAAGAAATAACGTAGAACTTTCACAATTGATTTTTAAATCATATAACATTATATATACCCAATGAACTTTTCCTTTGAAAGGGGAACCCCAGTCCTCTGGTGTTCAGCAAATCATGGATGTGGTTAGGGCAGTTTCCCATGAGGGACTGGAGTCCCACAAAATGCAAGGACCACCCAAGTTTTCAGGAACACAGAACTCCTGAATTTCCTTCACTCACCTTCCCTGCAGTGTCTGAAGGCTGCTGGGGTTGTGGAGGTGCAGAGAAGTCTGCGCAGTTCTATCCCAAGTCAATGGATTTTTCTCTTCTTTGTGGTTATTATCACTCCTTTGAAGAGTCGTGGGGCATGCTGCTGGTCCTATTTCTCTCTGGGTGCTGAGGAAACTCTATCTTGGTTTATCCCATGGGAGGCACACTCTATCTTCTTCACATTGGCCATCTTAATTGATTTCTATATTTTATATTCAATTAAAATATTGTCTGTAAGATTTTGGAGACGTCCTTTGCTAAAATAAGGAAGACATTTTTGCTGTTGTTGTTTTCCATAAATGTTCCTTATAAAGAACTTTTGAACTTTGTCAAAAATTTTGGACATTTATTTTGATGATTACATTTTGTCACATTAAACACCAGATAATACAACAATAATTTGAGGTTCATGATGACATCACCTATTTCTACTGAAACAAAATGTGTCCAGCTAACCTAGATTCTTAAACATTACCTTCATGCAGCCTATATATGTACTCTATCCTCACTTGTATCCCACAGCTCTATAATAAATAAATACATTATGATAGAGGGACATGTATATGAATAAGGTAATATTCAATACGTTAGAAATGCATATGTATGTTTTTATGTGGGTATGTAAAATTTACAATTTGGATGTTATATATGTAATAACGTACATAGTTTTACCAGGAATATAATGAATGCATTTCATAATTTTTTGTTGCATGACTTTTCATCATTTTCAAAATAATTTTTCTACTCACATATGCACATACAAATATATAAATGCTCATTGGTTTTACATCAGTTAATGTACTGAATTATGCACATGGTCTTGCTGGTGTTGAACCAATCCTGCATCCTGGGAATGAATCCCATCTGGTCATGGTGGATGATCCTGGAGATGTCTTGTTGGATTCTATTTGCTAGAATCTTGTGATTTTTTGTGTTTACATTTAAGAAGAAGATTGGCCTGTAATTTTTTTTCCTCATTGAGTTTTTACCAGGTTTGAGTAACAGTATAATGTTAGCTTTACAAAATGTGCTAGGGAGAAATGTGTCATTCTCAATTTCCTGGATACTTTCTTTTTTTTAACTTTAAAGATGTGGAGTATGATTCAGGATTAGGTATACCAGTGTTCATATACAGGTGAAGTCTGGGCTTCCCCTTGATCCCTGCTTCGCCCGGTTTGAGATCAGATACTCTTATCTTATTGATGTTATGTCCCCTCCCTTCCTCCCCTGGCAGTTTCCCCCTACCGCCAGTCCTTTTCTTACTGTATTATGACAAATGTTCAGAATCTGCTTATGAGTGAGAACATGTGGTATTCAGTTCTTTGTTTCTGTGATAGGTCACTGAGTATTATAGACTCTAAATCCATCCAAGTTGCTGCGAAGTTCATAATTTTTTCCTTCTTTGTATCAGTCCTCCTTGTATGTCTTGTAGAATTCAGCTGAAATGCCATCTGGTCTTGGGTTTTTTTTTAGTGGGAGGTTTCCTATGACTGTGTCAATGTCCTGTATTGTTATTGGTCCGTTTAAAGTTTCAGTCTCTTCTTGTTTCAACATTGGGAGTTTGTGTGATGCCACAAATTCCTCCATTTCCTTTAGTTTTTCTTAATTATTTGCATATAGATGTTTATAGTAATCTCTGATAATATTTTCAGGGTCATTTCCTTTTTTGCCTCAAAATGTTTATGTGTGTGTGTGTGTGTGTGTGTGTGTGTGTGTGTATCTCTGTTTAACAATTGAAAAGAAAAAAAGGACATTTTAAAAATTATTTTTTATTTTTATTTTAAAGATGTGGGGTGCAATTCAGGGTTAGGTATACAAATGTTGATTATGCAGGTACCCTTGTTAATGAGGTGTATCCCTCTCTCCCCTGATAGTTTCCCACTACTGCCAATCCCCTTCTTATAGTATTAGGATAATTGTTCAAGGTCTGCTGATGAGTGAGAACATATGGTACTCTGTTCTTTACCTCTGTGATCGATCATTGAGTATAACAGACTCTAAATCCATCCAAGTGGTTGTGAAGTTCATAATTTTGTTCTTCTTTATGACTGTGTAATATTCCATTGTGTATATGCACCACATTTTTTTAATCCAGTTCCGTTTTGATGGGCACCATGGTTGGTTCCATGTTTTTGCTATTGTGAATAGAGCTGCAACAAACATGCGTGTGCAAGCATCTTTTTTGTGGAATGATTTGCGTTCCTTTGGGTATATTCCCAATAACGGAATTGCTGGGTCATATGGAAGGTCAATTTCAAGTTCTTTCAGATGCAGCCACACTGTCCTCCAAAGAGGTTGCACTATTTTGCATTCCCACCAGTAGTGTAGAAGTGTTCCTTTTTCTCCGCATACTCACCAGCATCTGTTGTTTTTTTAATTAATGATGGCCCTTCTTACTGGCATTAGATGGTATCTCAATGTGGTTTTGATTTGCATTTCTCTGATGATTAGTAAGACTGAGTACTTTTTCATGTATCTGTTGACTGCCCATATATCTTCTTTGAGAAGTGTCTATTCATGTCTTTTGTTCACTTTTTAATGGGACTGTTTGCTTTTTTTTCTTTTTGACACTTTTGAGTTCCTTGTAGATCCTAGATGTTAGACCTTTGTCAGATATACAGTTGGCAAATATTTTTTTCCCATTCTGTGGGCTGTCTCCCTGCTCTCTTGATGGTTTCTTTTGCTTTGTAGAAGCTTGTCAGTTTGATGAGGTCCCACTTGTCTATCTTATTTCTTATGGTATGGGCACTTAGGGTTTTAATGAGGAATCGGTTGCCAGTTCCAATTTCCATAAGGGTGTCTCCTGCATTTTCTAAGATTCGTAGAGTTGAGGTCTTTGATCCATTTAGAGTTAATTTTTGTGTATGGTGATAGGTAGGGGTCCTGTTTCAATCTTCCACATATGATTAGCCAGATTTCCCAGCACCGTGTGGGAAGCTTTCATCATGTTATAAAAAACATGTATTATGCAATAAACAACATGGCCGCTGGCTGGTAGAATAACCTATCAGAAACAACCACGTAGCCGCAGTACGTTGGCTGCCAGGCAGCATATATAGGCAAACAACTGCGCCAGAGGAGAGAGCCATTTTGTCTTTGTAAAGAGCACATTAAGACCTGGAGTAAACTTGTCTGCAGAAGAACGGTGTCGGTGTCGTCTTTCTTCGGCTCGCGACAACTGGTGGCCCGTACGGAGAACCTTTTCTCCTTTTGTGCCGTACGGCGTTCAGAACTGCGACAACCAGGGCGGTCGACCGTAAGTGAAGTCACAAGGTCCTCGGTAAAGAGGCGATTAAAAAGGTCCTCGGTAAAGAGGCGATTTGCACAGGTCCTCGGTAGAGAGGTGATTAAAAAGGTCCTCAGTAAGGAGGCGATTTGTTTTAAGGTCCTCGGTAGCGAGGTGATTTGTTACAGTCTCTGGCATAGGAATTTCTCTGCCATGGGCACTACTTCCTCTCACCCACTTTTTCAAGCTTTAAAGTCCCTCTTGAAAACGAAAGGTTTGAAACTAAGGGACAAGACCTTGACAGACTTTATTCAGCAGATAGATGAGATTTCACCGTGGTTTGCCGTGTCTGGCAATCTCACCATAGGTAGCTGGGACAAAGTTGGACGGGACGTTGATCGTGCCCGAGAGAGAGGGATTTGGTTGGAGGAGTACAGCCTCTCTGGAGGCTGGTCCGGGCCTGTCTGGAGGATCAGAAATGCAATCAAACCGTGGAGCAGGGACAGGCAGCTTTGGATTCGATAAAAGAGGAACGCTCCGACTGTTCTGCCTCACAGGCTCCTGACTCTGAGTCAGAGGAGGAACTGGAACAGATAATGACGCAGGCAGAAAAACTGACCTTGGGTGATTGTGGCTGCCATCTTGCGGAGAGTAAAGGCCAACCCCCTCCGGGTCTTGGGGCCCTTCCTCCATATGCCCCTTCAGCGCCGCCTGGTGGCAGCAGTGGAACAACATTTAATGACGCAGTCTGGTTAGCAGTCCGCGATTCTGGCATATCCCAAACCTTCCCAGTCTTTGTGAATGGGCAGGGGCAGAGGTATCATGAGCCCTTGGACTTTAAAACGGTAAAAA
This sequence comes from Cephalopachus bancanus, assembly GCA_027257055.1. Lineage (NCBI taxonomy): Eukaryota > Metazoa > Chordata > Mammalia > Primates > Tarsiidae > Cephalopachus > Cephalopachus bancanus. Next base: position 13,321 of record JAPVLO010001823.1, on the reverse strand, counting down.
ATCTCGCTGAAGCTGTACGCACGTACGGCCTTGGAGCTGCTTTCTCATTAGCCATTTTGGAGTCCCTGGATAGGACAGCCATGACCCCTTCGGATTGGCAGCGACTAGTAAAGGCATGCATGAACCCTGGGCAATACTTAGACTGGAAGGCTTACTATATTGAATTAGCTAATGAGCAGGCCGCTAGAAATGCTGCTGCTGGCCAACCTGCCTGGGATGCGGACATGCTGTTGGGACAAGGCCGTTTCAATGGTCAACAGACAGGATATCCACCCCCCGTTTATGATCAGATTAATAAAATAGCTATGAGGGCATGGAAATCCCTCCCTAACAGGGGAGAAGTGACAGGAAACCTGACCAAAATTACACAAGGTTCCACGGAACCTTTCTCTGATTTCGTTGCCCATATGATGCAAGCCGCAGGCCGCATTTTCGGAGACCCCGATGATGCCATGCCTTTGGTGAAACAGCTCATCTTTGAGCAGTGCACCAAAGAATGTCGGGGGGCTATCACTCCATACAAGAACAAAGGATTGGAGGTCTGGATGAAGGTGTGCAGGGACATTGGGGGACCCCTGTCTAATACAGGATTAGCGGCCACGGTGCTGCAACTAACAAAGCAAACCAGAGAGGGCAAGCACAATGTAAGAGGTAACTGTTTCCAGTGTGGGAAGACAGGACACATAAAAAGGGACTGCCCCCAAAGGATGAAAACGCAGCCACGGCCAATAGGGCTGTGTCCAAGGTGCCAAAAGGGAAACCACCTCACAAGCGAGTGTCGCTCGGTGAAGGACATACAGGGCAGATTACTTTATCCACAGGGAGGACAGTATCCAACTTCCCCGTCAAAAAACAGGAGGAAGGGCCCATGGCTCCAGGGCCCTCAAAAGTATGGGGTCCAACCGAGGCAGCAGGTGTATGGAGCAATGGAGGTTCCACCCCAGCTCCAACAAGCCTCATTTCGACCCCCCAACCAACCAGGAGAGCCACTCCAGGTTCAACCGGACTTGACGTTCGTTCCACCACCCGACTGGTATTGACCTCCTCTATGGGGGCCCAGTTAATTGACTCAGACCTTTTGGGACCACTCCCCCCTAATACAGTAGGCCTTTTGTTAGGCCGATCCTCCGCGGCCTTAAAAGGGCTCATAGTCCATCCTGGGGTCATAGACCCTGATTTCATGGGCCAGGTCAAAATTATGGTGTCTGCCCCCAATGGTATTGTTCCCATTTCACCCGGGGATAAAATAGCCCAAATGTTGTTGCTGCCCAGTTTACACGGGTCCTTCCCCTCCGGAGATCAGGAAAGAGGGAAACGAGGATTCGGTTCTTCAGGCGACCTGGTTGCCTTTGCCGCGTTTGACATGGGGCAAAGACCGCTTCTTACCATAAAAGTAGAAGGGAAAAATATTACAGGTCTTTTAGATACAGGGGCAGATAGGAGTGTAATATCCAAATTAGACTGGTCACCCGTGTGGCCTATTCAAAAGGCTACCCAGGCTCTTCAAGGACTGGGGTATGCTAAAACACCAGACATCAGTGCTAGGGATTTACATTGGGCAGACCAAGAAGGTCATTCAGGGATGGTCTGACCTTTTGTGCTACAGCTACCTGTCACGTTGTGGGGATGAGACCTGCTGATAGGTATGGGCTTCTCTCTAACTAATAACCAATATTCCCATACAGCACAACAGATGATGTTACGTCAGGGCCATCACCCCAAGGTAGGGCTGGGAAAAACCCTACAGGGTCGACGCTCCCCAGTATCCATGACCCCGAACCTTAATAGACAGGGCTTGGGTTTTTCGTAGTGGCCACTGGGAGTCTCATACCCATTACTTGGAAATCCGAGGATCCAGTATGGGTAGCCCAGTGGCCCTTGTCCTCGGAGAAGTTAGCTGCTGCTCGGCAGCTCGTGGCAGAACAACCAAAGGCTGGCCATATTCGACCCTCCACGTCCCCGTGGAATACACCTATTTTTGTAATCAGGAAAAAATCAGGGAAATGGAGACTTCTGCATGATCTCCGAGCTATTAATGCGCAAATGCAACTCATGGGTCCAGTACAGCAGGGCCTTCCATTGTTGTCTGCGTTACCCAGCACTTGGAGAATAATTTGTTTGGATATTAGGGATTGCTTTTTTTCTATTCCATTACACCCCGATGACGTCCCACGTTTCGCCTTTACTATCCCTTCTACCAATCACGAACAGCCTGACGAAAGATATGAGTGGGTCGTTCTACCGCAAGGTATGGCTAACAGCCCCACACTCTGTCAGGTGTATGTAGACACCATTTTACATCCTATTCAAAACAGACAATGGCCCTGCATATACCTCCCAGTCTTTCGAACGATTTTGCTCCCAAATGGGCGTTCACCTTACTCATGGTTTCCCTTACAACCCGCAAGGTCAGGGGCTAGTCGAAAGAGCTCACTGCACGCTCAAGGAGCTTTTGTGTAAACAAAAAGGGGGGGCTGCTGGCCTTGCCAACAAGCCTAAACAGAGACTTTCCTTAGCTTTACTCACTTTAAACTTTTTTCGCCTGGATGTGAATGGCAAGTCGGCCGCTGACCGTCATATGCAGACAGGTCCTAGTGAACGGGGCTATGTGAAATGGAAAGATATACTGGCAGGTCAATGGAAGGGTCCAGATCCGGTATTGACTTGGGCGAGAGGATCTGTTTGTGTCTTTCCACAGAACGGTCAAGATCCGGTGTGGGTACTGGAGAGACTTGTTCATCCGGTGCCACCCTCCAAGTCTCCGGAAGTTCCCTACGAGCAGACCGAGGATGATGGCAACGTGAACTCTGAAAATCGTCATATGGATGACTGTGACCATGAATGAAGGGCAAGCGGAGCAGAGGTGGGGCATTCTTACGGCCTTCCCGCTACTGATGCCAGTTACACATTCAGCCCACACTTTTCCGAGGTTTTTCATTACCAATCAATCACTGAATTTGCCTACCTTGCCTTATGTGCAAGACGAGACACCTTTTGGAGACCGCAATTTAACCCTTACTGGGGCGTCGTGTTTTACTATTTCCCTGAACCTTTCTGATATTAATAACAATCATACTTGTTTAACCTTATATAATCAGACAGCTGCTTGGTTGGACATGCCGCGTATCTACGGCACCTTGGCAAGCAGTAATGGGTCCATTATATCAGGACGTTGGCCAACTTTACAACTTAATACTAGTAAACCTAATCCCCCTCAGCCTTGGTGGGCACCGTTTTGCCGCAGTGCTCGCTCCGCGGACTCACACCCTTGGACCGGATGCCAGGCTAGAAAAGCAGGATGGGTCAAGTGGCCCTATTTTACCTTTTCCCCATACATTGCTACAGCCCCTAATATGTCATGGCCTGGGTTCAATTTTATATTACCAGAACCCCATTATGAGTGCCCCATCTAACCCTTTCGATTTGTGGCTATTAGGCAGCACTAGAGGTAACGACTTTGTACAGACCCCACCGGAATTTCGGCATCACGGCTGCTGTTATCGCAGCGATAGCTATCGCCACCATGGCCACTACCGCAACCGCTGTGTCCCTTGCGACCACTGTTCAGACAGCAACCACCTTAAATACGTTGGCACATTCTACTGCGGTCGCATTAAGTACACAATCTAATGTGAATAATCACTTGCGGGGCGGTATCATGATCTTGAATCAACGTATGGATTTACTCCAGGAGCAAATAGACATCATGATACAAATAGCGCGCTTGGGGTGTGAGGTTCATACACCAGCCCTATGTATTACTAGCATCCCATATCACAACTATACAGCTGCTGCTAATTTGTCTTAAGAGCTTTCTAAGTATCTTGTAGGTAATTGGACTCAAGAATTTGACAATCTGACGGAAACGCTGCGGCGCGAGATTATTACAGTGATTTCTACCAGAGTGGATCCTGTCGTGGCACAAACTCTAGCGTCCTGGATTGCGCGAGCCACCCATCATTTGAAGGAGTGGGAGGGCATGGGATGTTTTGGCATTCTCCTCATTGGATTGGCAGTTGTTTGCCTATATTGTTTGTGCACTTTACGCCGTAGGCGAAACACTGATATGGCCCTGCTCGCGCAGGCAATTTTGGCCTTGGAGGAAGGGCACTCTCCCCATGTCTGGCTTGCAGCCGTGAAGAATCAACAGTGACAGGATGCCAGCCGTTGACTGCACTTGGAGCCCCGATGGGTAAACTCCATGGAGGTTATCCCCAGCTGCATACGGGTTGATGCCGCAACCACCCGTCCCCTGCAAAAGGCATCAGGCCGGTGCACAGTTGCTGGGTTGTACTTCGGCGATCCAGGGACTGGGGTACATAGCCCAAGGAAAAAACGGGGGCTGTGGGCTCTAGCCTCTCCTGTCATATAAACAAAAAGGGGGAGATGTGGGAAGCTTTCATCATGTTATAAAAAACATGTATTATGCAATAAACAACATGGCCACTGGCTGGTAGAATAACCTATCAGAAACAACCACGTAGCCGCAGTACGTTGGCTGCCAGGCAGCATATATAGGCAAACAACTGCGCCATTTTGTCTTTGTAAAGAGCACATTAAGACCTGGAGTAAACTTGTCTGCAGAAGAACGGTGTCGGTGTTGTCTTTCTTCGGCTCGCAACAGCACCGTTTACTGAATACATTCTCCTCTCCCCAGTGGTTGTTGTAGGAGGTTTTTTCAAAGATGAGTTGGTTGAGAAATTGAGACTTTGCTTCTGGAATCTCTTTTCTGTTCCATTGGTCTATATGCCTGCTCTTATACCAACCAGGCTGTTTTTATTACCATAGCCTTATAGTAAGGTTTGAAGTTTGGAAGTGAGATATTTTCTGCTTTGTTTCTTTTGCTAAGGATTATTTTGGATATTTGGGGTTGCAAAGAGACACTCTTTGGAGATTGGCTAATTCAAATTATGTCTCTTGTTATTCCTTCTGGCTGAAGCAATTTTCTTTTGTTTGTTCCCTGTATCTACACACATACACATACATACATACATAGCACATTGCACATATACATATACACATACTTATATTTTAATAACCGTTGAAGACAGAAGGTATAGAGGTCAAACTGTAAAGACCTTATTCTACTGGGTACTTAGATAAGAGTAAGAGATAAGCAAATTTTATAGCTAATTTAATTATTTTGAAAATCTCATAACATAATTTGTGATTTCTAATTTATAGTGAAGTAAAATATGACATTTATAGTGAACTTTATTTTGAAATACCATGCAGAAAATATGGAACTAAAAATCTCAGGATTGAGCTAAAAAGTATTTTGCATGAGGTTCAACACTGAACTTTCTTTCACGTAAGAAAATTTGGATTGGATATTGAAGGATGAAAAAAATGAGAAAGAACAAATTTCAGTAAATTCATTAAAAGTAAAAAGCTAAGGAAGGGGTGGAAGATGGCTGACATACAGGCCAGAAAGTATCTGGTATATACTCATGAGGCTGGAGGGGTTTGCTCTGCAGACTGTCAGCTTGACCTTTCCTTAGACTGGAACAAAACATAGCTCATAGAAGGGTGGTAGACAGCTTAATGACTTGGTAACTGGGGTGGTGTCTATGTCTTTTGGGTCAACCAGAGGTTTCAAGTTAAAATGCTGTAAAATGGTGGTCAGGAGTAAAAACAGTTCCATGCGGGCCAGGCTCTCTCCAGCACAAGTTCTTTTACCTAAAAAGACAGAAACATAGATAACTCATTTAATTCACATTTCTGAGTTAGCACACAGGGAGGCTAAAGTAAATATGGAACAAAGAAACATATAAAAGATTAATCTGTGTTTTCTTTTATTTACACCTAAACCTGGTTTCCATCATTTCCTCAGCACACATGTACTTGTGTTGTATGAAAAAATCTTATCTGTATGTGTGCATAGTAACTGCTATGCTGAGGTTTGTCAGTGACATCTTTACACACACACACACACACACACACACACACACACACACAGGCATAAGACACTGCTGTATTTTCTGTTCTGACTTCCTCTGACTCAGTACTCAATAAGACATTTATTTGTACTTATCTGGATTCTAAAGTATAATCATAAACTTGTCACAAACATGTTTAAGAAAATTTTAAGAGCTGTCATTGTCAGATATACACAGAAATGTCACATACTGGCCATAAGCAATTCTTAGAGATTCTATATTCCCACCCCTTCCATCTGGTTTCCCAAAGCTTGGTCACTACTAAGTATGCAACACTTCCCAAGAAAGACAGACAACTTCATGTTTTGTCTCAGATTCCAGGCATTATTTTCTATTTGAAATGGCTACCTCTCTGCTCTGTCTGCATCTAGTCCCCATACACTTCTAGATTGATATAGCTTATGTGTTTCTTTTTCTATCAGGCTAGATTGATCTACTTTTTTTCTGTAATCTTCTGTTACCTGTTCAGGGTAAAAAATGCAGTTCTCTTATCCATTATCCATTTTCCACAACACTTATTAATGCCTCTAATATAAATTGCATGGAATTGAAACTATTCATCTATCTCACAGACCAGACTATAAGATCTTCTGGTAAGTTCCTAGTTTTTCAATACCCTCAATAATACCTACAGTGTCGGGAGACACAAAGCAGGTCTGTGAGACAGAGAAAAGGAACGGCATTCTTGAGCCATCTCATCATGCAAAAGTGAACTCCAAGATACAGGAAGAAGGATAAGGGGTAGTGCAGCAGTGACTTCTTTGAGGTCACTTCTGGGCATTGCATATAATCTTGGGACCACAATACTGAGGATGCTTTGATGCTTATTTTCTTAGACACCTAATCAGGAGCAAATCTCTTACTTCTATGTCTGTTTCAGTTTCTTCTGTGGGAAAGTTGTTCTGTCCTCGAATCTTCCTCTTCTTTCTTTTTTGAAATGTGCTGAATATGCTCCATTTCTTTCTCTTTCCTGATCCATTCTATATATTTTTTGCCTTTTAGGTGTTTTATTTTCCAGGAAAAGAACTTTTATGGACATCATTAACCCAGAAACTAGCGCCCTTCTGAGTTCTGAATACATTGAGGTGCTGAGATGTTAAAAGGTCAGAGTATTCATTCCTTCAACCCACCCTGCCAGGACTCAGTTTTAGCAGAGGCTGTATTCCAGCCTATGTAGATTCTTTTCTTGTTGAGGCATCCTTTCTCTACTGGCTAAAGGGTTTTCCAGGTTCCAGCAACATCCTCCTTTCTTTCCTTTTTAAAAATCTTGGATGTTAAAGTCTTCCTTCTGATGTGTATTTTATCACACTTCATTACTTCCGTTGTTCTACTCACTCCTTTGGAGAAAATTCCTTTATTAAACTCTTTGCTTAACCTTTTTCTGAGCACCACTTGTTTCTTTCCAGGAATCTTACAAGTGGAGAAAAGATACTCAATTGCTGTTTCCTGAAAGAAAATTTTCACTGCTCTGCTCCTACTTCCTCAAAAAATAAATATAAAAATAAAAATATAGTCAGTAACTCCTCTCTCTGGGTTTCTACAGAAGCTTTAAAAATGGCATTTGTTACACTGGAGTCTCATTGCCTCTGACTTTGTCTTTCTTTCTCTTAAAGGGGATATCTATTTCTTATTCACAATTTTATCCCTGGAGCTGAGCATGGGATTGTTACCTACAAGGTCCTCAGCGAAATTTACTTGAGTGAACTGGTTGCTCATGGCAAATGAGAAAAACCTTCCTTGAGTTGAACTTCTAGGAGGAGATCTTGAGAACGTAGCGGTGGATGAGGATATGGAATCAATGAATATAGCTTCCCATTCCATGAGAAACAACTTGGATGTTGAAAGTGGTTACTCTGGTCTCCTGAAAATGGCAAAGTGTCTAGCTCAGAGGAACCTCCATGCAAATCCCTTCCTCATGTCATTTGACCCCTGATGTACAGAGAAAAAGAAAGCTTGCTTGCCTGCTGAAAAAGCCATGAAGTAGTCACTCCTCTTGAAGTTGCCACTTTCATCCAGAAAGTGGCCAGGGTCAAACTGCCATGGGTTGGGAAACTCTTTCTCATCATGCAGGACAGAAGATATATGTATTAAGATGTCCGTGCCCTGATAGAAAAAGAAACACATAAGTTAGATTACAAAGGAAGGCATGGAGCTTGAAAATGAATGAAATTTTAAGCCTAATCCTTTTGTTTCATAAGTAAGTAGATTGGGTCACTATAAAAAGAATATTTGTTGTATGTCACAGAATGAGTCAGTGACTAAGCAGGTCGTAAATCATATACAGCTGAGTCCAGGGCATGGTTTGCTGAGGTAAGACCATCCCTACCAATGTACAGTCTGACACCAGCAGTTACTTTGCAGAAAATCAGCAAAGCTGCCTAAAACATACTGCCTGTGACAAGTAAATTGTAGAGTAACTACTTTGGAGCTGCCCTCACAATTAAGCTATAAATATGGAAAAATATATATGTATAAAATAACTTCTTTTTCATCACTGAAAAAGAGGAAATTCAGACATATAATGCTTTTAAAAAGTCACTGTGGATTTCTGCATGAGAACAATTTTCTTTCACAATGCCTGACAGTAAGAGCCAAGCAACATGGTGCTCTTTTCAAGCAAGGGAAACAGAGGTCAAAATTTGGAACTTAAAATTGGTAAGGTAGCATACAGTACAGGTGAATTCTATAATGAGGATCTCAAAAGTGTACAAGACTATTTTCTTGTAAGTCCATAGCTGTTGGTTGTAGGGAATATGGAATATGTACAGGACAGAATTCTGTAAAGCTTACTAGAATAGGGTTCAGTTGAAAACTGAATATAAATATCAGATGTTGAGTGGTAATTAGAGGAGCTCAAGTTCTAACCCAGCCAGAATTGGTTGAACATCTTTGGCATCTCATATATTCTGTGGTGATGCCCCAAATCTTAAAATGTTGGGCTTAAGAAACCACCCTAAGAATCATTCCCAAAGACAAAATATTAAGTTTGATTTAATTTACAATGACAAATAATTATACTAATCCTAACAGATTTACAAAAAACTGTCAGTAATTTAACTGCTTGATAAAATGAAAGCAAACACCCTTTAATGAAAGACAACATAATCCAGACTTTCCAGAATATATGACTGAAATTTTTCAGTATGCAATAAAAGTGTACTAAAAAGAAAAAATTGTGACCCATAATATGTTATAAATTAATCAATAGAAAAATGGCTTTGGTATCTTCGATGCTAGCATTATCAGACATCAAAGTAGAAATTATGAATATGTACAAATGTTTAAAGGAACAATTTTAGAGAAATATATGAGAAATATTTCTATAAAACAGTGATTATGAATACATCTGAAGTACTAGAAAGAAAAAAAAATAAAAGATAAAATTATGGGAAATATCAGCAGATAAATGAAAACTATAAAAGTTTAAGTCCTAGAATTGTAAATAAAAGAAACACAAGGTTACTGGGTGGGATTAATAGCATTGGAGACTGTAAAAGTAAAGATTAGTGAATGTAGAGATATAGCAATAGTGTAATTGCTGAGAAGTTTTCATTGGAAGAACTCTCATACACATATACTGGAGTGCTGACAAAACATGAAGGTATTGGAGCATAGAAGACTCCTGAAAAAAAAAGAGAAGACTAGAGGATGAGTTTCCATTTTCATGGATTTATCTTGAGGGCAGGTCTCAGGCAACAAATATTAGGTGACCTAAACTGGGCTTTATACCATCAGTCTTGCTGAGTTGAAGAACCAGTGACAATATTCAGTTACAACACCTACACAGAAGCTGAAAAGAAAGGGAATAAATCCTAGAAAAGAGAGAGCCCAGAGAAGCATAGCCCTAAGTTGTCTATCTGAAGTGTTTCAAATCTCTAGCTAGCACTTGGATTAGACATGTGTGGGCCAACTCCAAATAATTCACATAAAGCTAAAAGAACTAAACTAAGAATCTTCGTTTTGAGTTCAACTCCTCTCTATCACCATTGTCTGTTATCTATCTATCTATCTTTTCTATCTCTTTTTCTTATTTTATAGATATGGGTACAATTCAGGATTAGGTATACAAATTGTCATCATACAGGTAAAGTTTGGGCCTCCCTTTCATCCTCACTTCACATGGTTTCAGAGCAGGTACTCTTACTCATGTTATGTGCAACTTCCCTTCACTGGCAGTTTCTGTCTGCTGCAAATCCCTTTCCTATAGTATTATGATAAATATTCCGTGTCTACTTATGAGTGAGAACATGTGGCACTCAGTTCTTTGATCTATCACTGAGAATTATAGATTCTAAATTCATTCAAGTTGCTGCAAAATGCATAATTTTTCCTTCTTTATGGTTGTGCAATATTACATCATGTATATGCACCACATTTTTTTTTATCCAGTTCAGTTCTTTTTCCTTTTTTTTCAATAGTCAGGTTTATTAGTCTGGCCTTATTTGAATACGTAATGAGTTCAAGAAATAGAGCAAACCTATAAGGACAATTTCAAAACACTGAAAAATTTCTAAAGCAAAATTAAAAAGTACTATAACTTTAATTCAGAGTAATTTTCTTCCTAATCCCCAAAGTAAATTTTTTCAAGTATGCTTCATATCTTGACAATAGTCTTATTTATAAGGAGGAAGAAAGATGCAACTCACCTTTGTACACTGTAAGGCCTTTTTAAAATAGGCTCTTTGAATGGAGGTGGAAGATGACCAAAGTAATCAGGATAAACCACCTCTGAATACTAGGGGACTTTGTATTTTTCAAAATCTCAATACAGAGGTCTGGGTCATGGAGTGTCAGTCCATCAGGCACCTCAACTGATGCTTGCTCCACCGATGAACTAGACTCAGTATCTTCATCATCTTTGGTTTCAACTCCAGTGCAGGAAAGGTTCCCTAGATGAACTGTTCTTCCCTCAAACAGAGTATTTTCACAAGTAGCCATATGTAAGGACAGTAAGAGGAAGACTGTAATCCTTCTTCGTTTCTGCAGTAAAACCTGGAGCTGTTTGAGAAGTAATTCAGTCCAAGTCCTTCACAATATCATTGTTTAGGCCATGGCCTGATGACATATTTCTGTTTTGATCACCTAGCTGCTGTTATCATGTTCTATCATTAACTTTAATATCTTATTTTGCTAGATCCACACAGGCAGGTTTATAATCACCTTCATCTCCTTTAGGAGATACATTTTCCTTCATTACAACTCCTTTTCTTAAACTGATGGAACTCATTTTCCTTCATTACAACTCCTTTTCTTAAACTGACGGAACTCTCAGATACTTCCTCTCCTGCTGTAGGAACAACAATGGGACCGTGTAATTTTCCCTCAAATATTAAAGACTTTGGTGCTTTGTAGATTAAATCATAGTCCTGAAAATCATCAACAAGCTCAGGGAAAAGGTGTTTATACATTTTTAGTTCTTCCATTGTCCGTCCTGGTTCCTGCTGGGGTTTTAGTTTGTTAATACCTGTTTCAATTTCTGTAAGGGAGTCTCTCGCATTTTCTAAGATTCTTATAGTTTTACTTTTAGGACTTTGATCCATTTGAAGTTGATTTTTATGTGTGGTGATTGCTAGGGGTTCTGTTTCATTCTTCTGTATGTGGTCAACCAGTTTTCCCAGCACCATTTACTGAATAGGTTCTCCTCTCCCCCGTGGTGGTTGGTGGAGGCTTTGTTGAAGATGAGTTGGTTGAGAAATTGAGGTTTTGTTGCCAGAACTCTATCCTGTTCCATTGGTCCATATGTCTGTTCTTGTACCAATACCTGGCTGTTTTGACTATTGTAACTTTATAATAAAGTTTAAGGTCTGGAAGTTTGATATCTCCTGCTTTGCATCTTTTTCTAAGGATTGTTTTGGCTATTTGTCATCATTTATGTGTCCATATGAATTTCTGTGTTGTCACTTCCAGGTCTGAAAATAATGACGCTGGTAATGTATCGGTTATTGCATTCAACCTGTAGATTGCCTTTGGTAGGATGGACACCTTAACAATGGTTGCATTGCTTGTTGGTTGGTTGTCTCTTATCTTTCTTTATTTCTCTTTCTGTAATATTTCCTTTTTCTCTGTTTGTGTCCTTTTTTTCTTCTTTTTGTCTCTTTCTTCCTATTTTCCTTTTCTCTCTCCTTTTTCTCTCTCTTTTCCCTCTTATACCTTGTTTTGGACTCAGAGGCTGTGCAAGCATATTTGCTGTAAGCTCATATTGTGCAGAGGTGGAGAATGAGTCTCAGCTGACACATAAACCAGATACCAAACATTATGACCTGTCAATAGGTTCTAAATCCTTGCAGCCCCTCTCCCATCCCCTAGTAAGTGCTTAAAATTGTAAAGAGATAGCACTGTGCCTCACCTCCATTCCTACTTCATAATTGAACAAACCCAGAGCCCTGAATCAAGGAAGGACAAAAGGTAGAGAAAATGTCAGAAGTGACTGTTTCTTCATTTTCCACTGAGCAATGGAATTAAAGAGAAAGAAAAGAGTTCAACTCCTTCAGATAATAAAAAAAAGAAAATACCTAAGATTTTGATAACCCCAGCATATATCTAACAATAACCTAGAAAGAACATTGTTAAAAAACTTTCAAGCCAATAAGGTAATAAGGACATCTTCAAACAGAGCTGTAATATTTGATCTCTAGCAAACCAAGAATTCAACAAATAAAAGCCAAAATTCGGTAGGATAAGGAATATAGAGAATAAAGAACCAGAGAGATAGGAGGAAAACTAGGAGATTATCCTTTCAATGATGTGACAAGTAACTGTATCCTAACAGAAGACATTTCTAAGAGTATAAAGTGCTACCATGTGGCCAAGTCTAATTAAGGCTGGAACACACTCATTGGATTTAAAAATATAGGCATCCTCTATGGCCTTAATGAAAACAGTTTCACTGATTTAGCAAATATTCTTAAGAGGTTCATGAATAATAGTTTGATTAGAAAATGTTTACATGGCTTTAACAAAATTTTTTCAAGAGTTTGAATGTGAGTACATGAATAAGTTTTAGCATATGTAGGTCAGAGTTAAGGATAGGTATTTTCTAAGATGTAAGGGAATAAAAAAAGGGGCAAAGCAAGATGGCTGAATAGGAAACTTCACTGATCATCTGGGAAGAAGAAACATTAATTTGAAGAATTATGCAGGCATTAAAGGATCTTTACAAAAGCTAAGGAAATCATATATGGTATTACAGTACCCAGCTTTAGAATAAAAATAAGATGACACATTGTAGATGATGTGGCTGGGATGGACACATTGCCCACCTCTCTCCTCCCCCAAACCCATTCTACAATGCACAGAGAGAGACAAACCCTGCTTGGGAAAAAGAGGAAAGTGTGTGTAGGACTTTAAGGAGAAGACCAGTGCCAGACCCACGACTACAGTAC